>QRFJ01000121.1:1493124-1564355 GCA_006176705.1 Cocos nucifera
AGGTCCGGGCCGAACTGCCTGAGCCGAACTCCCCTAAGCACCAAGGTCCGGCCGACTGCCTAGAGGCCGAACTCCTTCGACCGACCCCAGGCGAGCCCATGCAGCCGAACTCCTTCGGACTTCCACGTCCGAACTCCTTCGGACCGACCCCAGGCGAGCCCATGCAGCGAACTCCTTCGGACTTCCCACGGCCGAACTCCTTCGGACCGACCCCAGGCGAGCCCATACAGCCGAACTCCTTCGGACTTCCCACGGCCGAACTCCTTCGGAACCATTCTCTCCTCCTTTGTTGGGTGTTTAGGAACAGGAGGAGAACCTCGTCCTAACACGAGCACCAACCTCGGCTAGAGATAAGATCTCTCCCGAGCGACCGTTGACAACCTCGGCTAGAGATAAGATCTCTCCCGAGCGACCGGAACAACCTCGGTTAGGAACAGGAGGAGAACCTCGTCCTAACACGAGCACCAACCTCGGCTAGAGATAAGATCTCTCCCGAGCGACCATGAACAACCTCGGTTAGGAACGGGAGGAGAACCTCGTCCTAACCCGAGCGCGCACCTCGGCTGCAGGAGATAAGATCTCCCCCGAGCGCGCACTTCACTTCGGCCGCAGGAGATAAGATCCCCTCGAAACAAGCTCGGCCGTAGGAGATAAGATCTCCCCCGAGCGCGCACTTCAACCTCGGCTGCAAGATAGGAGGTCTCCCTCGAGTCGACTTCAACTGACGAAGATAATGTCGCCCCCGAGGAGCTCAAATCCGACTTCGACCGAAGGAGGCGAATCTTACTTCGGCTTCAACGTCAGCTTCATCGACTTTAGCCGGAAACGAGTTCCATTCCAATTCCAAACATCGACTGAAGATGAGGTCTCCCCCAAGCCTCCGCCTCAACCTTCGGCGTCAATCTTGGCTGGAGATGAGACCTCCCCGAGCTTCAGATGCGGAGCCTGGAAGAAGACTTCGGCAGTCGCCTGTTTTGGTACTCCCTTCCTTCAATTTTTGAACTCGGGAGTGGGGGGGCTACTGTTGGGGATAAATCCCGCTCCTGCCGAAGCCCGGCCCAACGCTCAGCTCAATGTAACCAGTAGCTGCTGAAGAGCTTCAGCGCCAGGCGCCAGGCCGAGCCCCTAACACGGCCGAACTGCCTAGAGGCCGAACTCCCCTGCACCAAGGTCCGGGCCGAACTGCCTAGAGGCCGAACTCCCCTGCACCAAGGTCCGGGCCGAACTGCCTAGAGGCCGAACTCCTTCGGACCGACCCCAGGCGAGCCCATGCAGCCGAACTCCTTCGGACTTCCCATGGCCGAACTCCTTCGGACCGACCCCAGGCGAGCCCATGCAGCCGAACTCCTTCGGACTTCCCACGGCCGAACTCCTTCGGACCGACCCCAGGCGAGCCCATACAGCCGAACTCCTTCGGACTTCCCACGGCCGAACTCCTTCGGACCGACCCCAGGCGAGCCCATGCAGCCGAACTCCTTCGGACTTCCCACGGCCGAACTCCTTCGGACCGACCCCAGGCGAGCCCATGCAGCCGAACTCCTTCGGACTTCCCACGGCCGAACTCCTTCGGACCGACCCCAGGCGAGCCCATACAGCCGAACTCCTTCGGACTTCCCACGGCCGAACTCCTTCGGACCGACCCTAGGCGACCGAACTCCTCAGCGAGCCCTGGCCGAACCAGCTAGCAACTGAAGTCCTTCAATTGGCCAGCCGAGCTTCTTCGGGCCTCTCAGCGGCCGAACTCTACAGATGGCCGACCCTTCAGCCAGACGAACTCCCCCAGCTTCCCCTTCGGCCGAACTCTGTTGCAAGTCCGAACTCCGTTGGATGAACCGTCGCCTGCAGCAAGACCGGACGACGCCTTCCTCTCCGTACCGGACTCCATGCGGCCCACGGCTCGCCGGTATGGCTCCCACGATCTACCGGACGACGCCTTCCTCTCCGTACCGGACTCCATGCGGCCCACGGCTCACCGGTATGGCTCCCACGACCTACCGGACGACGCCTCCCTCTCCGTACCGGACTCCATGCGGCCCACGGCTCGCCGGTATGGCTCCCACGATCTACCGGACGACGCCTTCTTCTCCGTACCAAACTCCATGCTGCTCGACGACTCTCTGCCAGACGGCACAGCCGTCACCATCAACTAAGCTCCGCTATAAAAGGACCCCTCCCGACATACTAAGGCTAAGCTCTCTGAACTCTCGACTCTCTAAGCTTTCCTCCACATCTCTAAGCTCCGGAACTCATTCCGAGCACTCCATTACTGTTGGCCGGAAGCTAACTTGACCGTCGGAGGGTCCTGCCGGAGCCACCACCCCACCGGTTTCGGACGGGACTTCGTTTTGCAGGTCCCCGGCGGCTTCCAGCGGCCTCGACTCCGGCGACCTCCGGCGGCGACGGATTTCTGCACCAACAGGATGCATTTATTGCATATCTAAAAATGATATTTAATCTGAGTTCGATACATGATTTACTTATAGTATCATCATTTTTAAAATGAATAAGGGATGGATGAAGTTTAGTAGGCTCTCACCAGAATATGAGGCTGAACTTCAAAATTTTTTTGATTATGCTATAAAAAAATTTAGGAACCATGGACTGATCCAATGTTCTTGTAAAAAGTGTATGGATGGACCGTGGCTACCTCATCAAGATGTCAATGATCACCTCACTATTTATGGCTTTAAAATCGGTTATGAAATTTGTTGGGACCAACATGGTGAGGGCAGACCATAAGGAGGTGATCAACCTGAAGGGAGAGTGAAACAAATAGTTCATGATATTTTTTCATTTATTGGCCACAATGACGGTGCATCTACATCCATGTCTGATTCTGTGATTGATTGAATGATAAATAGTGAGGATGTAAAGAAGGTCTGCAAGTTGATGGAGGATGCTAATATTCCGTTGTATCCCGAATATGAAAAGATGGCGAAGCTTGAGTTCTTAATTCGGTTGTATTATGCGAAATGCTCCAACGAATTTAGTAATAATAGAGTGAACTGCATACTAGAGCTTTTGAAGGATATTCTTTCAGATGATGCACGAATTCTGAAGAATAATTATAAGACATCAAAGATTATTGAATAGTTGGGCTTTACTTATACTAAGATACATGCATGTCCCAATGATTGCATGCTCTATTGGAAGGGGGATGTCAACCGCAACGAATGCACGAGGTGCGGTGTATTAAGATGAAAATAGAATAAAGACGGCACATTGACTCATATACCTTAAAAGTTGATGCGGCACTTTTCTTTGATTTTAAGACTATAAAAGTTGTTTATATCGGCAAAGACATCGAAAGACATGAGATGGCATGAAGAGGACCAAACTAAAGATGATGCATTGAGGCATCCAACCGATGGAGAGGTATGGTAGAAGTTTAATGAATTACATCCCGACTTCGCACAAGAGATACGTAATGTGAGGTTGGATTTGTCATGCGATGGTTTCAATCCATTCAAGCATATGAAAACTGCCTATAATGTATGGCTAGTATTTATTCATGTTTACAACCTCCCACCGTGGATGTGTATGAAAAAAATCCTTTGCTTTCATGACATTGCTCATCCCTGGATCGATGGAGGTAGGTAATGACATTGATGTTTATTTGTAGCCTCTTATTGCCGAGCTGAAATAGTTATGGAGCATTCAAGGTGTTCCAACTTTTGATGTTTTGCTAAATGAGTCATTCTCCATGCGCACAGTGCTTTTGTAGACAATAAATGACTTTCTAACTTATGCCCTAATGTCGGGTTGGAGTACCAAAGGTGAGTTAGCATGTCTGATCTGTAGAAGAAACATCCGATCTAGAAGGTTGACACATTGGAATAGCTTTAGCTATATGAGGCATCGACGTTTTCTCCATCAAAACCATCCATACAGAAGGGATGCACACTCCTTTGATGGCATTGCTGAAGAAGGTGAGGCATCTGGCCGGATGTTTGAGAGTGAAGTACTTAGAGAGTTGGATAGTCTCAGTGTTGAATTTGAAAAAGATGATCCGATTGGTGATAAAAAAAGAAAGCATCGATCAAAGAAAGATGACACACTTTAATTAAAGAAAAAAGAGCATCTTCTTTAACTTACCATATTGGGAGACAAATTTATTGCACCACTGCTTAGATGTAATACATATTGAAAAGAATGTGTGCGAGCTCCTTTTGGCAACAATATTGAATATCAAGGATAAGACCAAGGATGACTTGCATTTTCGACTTGACTTGAAAGAATGGGGTATTAGAAGATCACTCCATCCAGAGCCAGCAGGAAGAGAATAGTGGAGGCTTCCTCATACATGCTATGTTATGAATGCATCCGAATGGTCTACATTTCTTCGTGTGTTGGAGAACATAAAGATTCTAGATGGATACTCAAGCAACATATCAAAGCGTGTGAATAATAAGGATGTCAAACTTGGGGGATTGAAGACTCATGATTATCATGTATTGATGCAAGAATTGATTCCAATAGCTATTCGCTGCGTGTTACCAAAAAATATTAGAATGGTGGTTATTCGTCTTTGCAACTTTTACAGAGATATTTATGCAAAGAGGTTGCTTAAGAAAGACGTAAAAAAAATGAAGGCAAGGACGGTGACTATATTATGTGATCTAGAGAAGATATTTTCACCATTATTTTTCACGGTTATGATGCATCTCACTGTGTACCTTATGGAGAAAGTTGCACTTGGAGGCCCAGTGTTCTGCCGATGGATGTATCCTACTAAAAGAAATTTTCAAACTCTGAAATCTTATATAAGAAATATGAATCGTCTGGAGGGATCTATAGCAGAAGGTTATTTGGGTTAAGAGTGTATAAATTTTTGTACCATATACTTAAACAAGCTCGAGACACGTTGTAATCGATCAATGAAGAATCAGGATGATCAATATGAGCCAATTGAGCCTGCATTTGAGTCCATTCCATAGCTAGGTGGACTTTCCACTTCACACCGCCTCACTAATTTGAGCATTGAGGAAAGAGATAAGGCACACCACTACGTGCTCTTCAATTGTGATGTCATTGAGCCATACATAAGGTGAGTCACTTAGCATTATTTATTTCATAATAATTAAAAAAAATATCTAATTATATCTAAATTTATTCTTTGTGCATGCAGCAAACATAAAGAGATCATAAGAGTAAAATATGGCACTCCAAGTATGCGGGGGAAAGAGAAAATGCATAGCAATGAATTTTTTGAATGGTTCAAAGATCATGTAAATGGTTATATATTCTTATCTGGTACAACTTATTAGAACATGTTTACTAATTAGGTATCATTTTCTTAATTAGGTGTGGAGATTGCCGCTAAGTGATGTGAGCCCTAAAGTGCATGCTCTTTCAATGGGCCCTAATCGTACCGTGCATGAGCATAAACAGCTCATCATTAACGGCTATAGATTTAATATTCATAGTAGGTCTATAAATATGGCAACACAAAATAGTGGCGTCATGTTAAGTGCCACCACTAGGTGTTATGCTAGCTCGAGGGATTCACAGCCTCGTACGGAGGATTTGAACTATTATGGCGTGGTAGAGAAGATAGTCATCTTGAATGATTATTCTAAAGGAAGGATCGCGTTGGTGAAGTACGATTGGTTTGACACCTTATCACAATATGGGATGAAGACTGATGAGTGTGGTTTTACTCTCGTTAACATGCAACGCCATCTCCGCACTGAAGAACCGTATATACTTACCTCCCAAACTAGTCAAGTCTTCTACGTTAGTAATTCCTTGGAGCCTCAATGGGGTGTTGTTGTGAGGATGGTGCCTAGGCATATTTTTGATGATATCGAAGTTGATGATGATGTTGGACTATGCATGCAAAGCACTCCTCTAGGACAAAACTTATCTGATAATGTCGAGGTCCCAGACACATTTGTCAGAAGCGATGGTGATGTTCATATTGTAGATGCCACTAGGCGATGACTTCAATATTCTGGTATAAATTATTAGAGTCTAATTATTAATTTTTATTTAATTTTTTTTTGATTTCTTTCTTATTTTGGTCAAAGAGTTCTCTTTCTTCTGATCTTTGGAAGCTTAAAAAAAAGTGTGCCATGCCGGTAGACCGTGTCGTGTCGGTAGGCCGTGCCATGCCATGTCGTACCGATAGGCCGTGCCGTACTGGCCACTAAGAGAATCCCCATCTGGTATAAATATTAGAGACTATTTATTGATGCTATACTAATATTATTATTCAACATGTTATATTGATTAATGTTCATTAACGTTGCAGATCACGATAGCACCGAAATGCCATCTAGCTTTCATCCCTGCCCTTTGGCAGGTTACGCACAGTTCAGCATCCGAGGAACAGTCGGAGCATACTCTATCCATCTCAGCATGCATTTTGGAGTCACAAGTTTTGAGGATTTGTTTGCCTGCATTCCAACTCTAGCTCCATCTCCGGTGATGTAGATTTAGAAAATTTTTGATGTATTTTATTTTTTTAAAAAAATATTATAATAAATTTTATTCGATAATAAAATTTAGCATTTTAGAATAATTTTTATATTTATTATATTTTTTTATATTATATATTTATATTTATCAGATAAATATATAAAAAATAAAAATTTTAATTTTTTTAATTATAAAAAGATTTACAACAATAATTTTATAACCGCTGCCATATCCATGCCAATCGTTGCCATAGATCCATGATGCTAATAGTGCTAATCACTGTATTAGACATATGGCAGTGGTTAAGAAATTACTGCTATAGATTACCTATGACAGCGGTTATGTAACCGCTGTTATAGATAACCTATGACAGCGATTATGTAATTGCTGCTACAGATTGATCTATTGCAGCAGTTTATAAACCACTGCAATAGGCTATCTATGGTAGCGGTTCAAACAACCGTTGCCATAGACCCACGGTGATGACCGTAGTGGTAGCGGTTATGAACCGTTACCGTAGTCCTTTTTTGTAGTAGTAATTATATCAAGAAAGGTTTGGTTCTTCCTCTATACAATCCCGTAAGATTGGGGTGCAAAAAGAGCAGTAGTTTCATGAATTATATCCATATTTTTACAGAAAGCATTGAACTCAATAGAGATGTATTCTCCACCTCTATTAAACCTTAAGATTTTAATTTTTTTCCTATTTGATTTTCTACCTTAAATTTATAAAGTTTAAATTTATCCAAAGCTTCATCTTTTATTTTAATCAAATAGACATGACAATATTTTAAAAAATTATCAATAAAAATAGTAAAATATCTTTCTCCACCTCTTATCAAAATATTGTTCATATCATATATATCACCATGGATTAATTCTAATATTGATATATTTCTTAAAACATATTTAAAAAATTTATGAGTTTGTTTAGCTTGCACATAAACTTCATATTTATTTAAAAAATCAATATTAAATTTTAGAATAAAATCTAAGTTCATTATATATTTTATAGTATTTTTATTCACATGATCAATCTATCGTACCAAATATTATCATGCGTAATAGTGTAAGTTAATAAAGAACCATTTTTATTCAATGCATCAAAATCAAAAACTATATTAAATTTAAATAGTCTACATAATCCTTTCTAATAAATTCTTGATCTTTTAGGAGTATAACTTTATTGGACTTAAAGACCAACTTATAACCTATTGGATCAATAATGAACCACTAACAAGGTTCTTCCGCTCATCAGGCACGTGTTGTACATTATGTAGGGATAAGATTTTTTTAGAAGTGAATTTGAGATCTACTCTTGCTTCTCCCAACACTTGGGCAACCGTACCATTTTCCATAGTTACACTCCTAAATTTTGTATCATCATAGGCCACAAAAAAAAAAGCATTCAAAACTTATATGCATATTTGCACCCATATCAATCCACTAATAATCGGTAGGAAAAATAGCCACATTCATTTTTGGGTACAAGATTATGAACATGTCACCAGTCTTGCTTGGATCGGATGTCATAACATTGGCTTGAGCTTGTTGGGCAGTAGGTGCTTGGGTATAATCCTTCATCTTATCCTTCCTGTGTGATGATACTATTTTGTAAAGTATCATGGTTTGCAACAGACAACATATCCTTTTCTCCTTGTGGGTCTTAGATTTAGATAGATTTTAGTTCTTCTTTTTATTTTTATATTTATTTTATTTCTTGATAATATTAGTTTTAGCAATCATGTCATCCTCAGAAGTCTTTATATCTAAAAATCTATGTTTTTTCTCTATTTGAATAGAGACCATTAGATCATTTAAACTAAGATCTTCTCTATCATATTTGAAAGAGTTAAAAATTTTTCTATGAAGGAGAAAGCTTATCAATAATAGTAAGAACTTGTAGCCATTCATTAAGATGGATTCCCTTGGCTATGATTTTTTGAGCGAGATTTTGAAGTTCATGAACTTACTCAAGGATCGGACGTCTATCAACCATTTCATCTATCAACCATTTCATAATCAAAATATTGATCTATAATATATTTTTTCAATCCTGTACCTTTTTTATCATATTTTCTTCCTAAGAACTCTCAAAGTTCTTTTGAGGTCCTTGTGTTGATAAAAATATCATAAAGATGATTGGGCAAGAGATAACTTAGTATGTGTCTATAGTCATCACGAAAAAATTTGGTCACATATGAATCTTGATTCGGGTGGACATAATCTTCTCCTATAATAGGAGTGTTCTCGTAACCACATAATAAAGGCCCAAAGTAGTAAACTAGTACATCATTCAGTTTTGCCACCTTTTAAAGGATGGCCATTAAATTTCTTAGGTTTGAGAAACTTATCCTCAATGAAAACCATAGAAAAAAAAAAAAGACCTTGTGGTAATTTCTCTAAATAATATTAAAAAAAAGATAAAAGAAAATGGCAAAATCTTATTACCGAAACACTGTAAAATAGTCCAATCACTGGCTTAATAGGATTTGAGACGTGTTAAGCACTGACCTTTAGAGAAATTCCGACCATCCTCTTTTCAGCTCGGACTTCAAGCTCGATTTTCAACGGACTTGATCTACTAGAGGTACTATGACTTTGGCAAATCCTTGGTAAACTCACAATTGATCAGAATTTATCTACATAAGAAGATAGAAAAGAAAGAATATAATTGAGAGAGTATAGGATGAAGTATCTCTTTATTCTCGAGCTATTTTAGATGGGAGAAAAAGAGAATGCCGTATCTAATGAGCCGGTAGGAGGCTTCTTTTATAAGCATCCAAAAGTGTAACCCTCCCATTAAGATTCATTAACATTCAAATAAAATTAGCACAATAACCATCCTCCAGTGGTCAAAAAATGAATCAAAATTTTAAATAAAAAATTATAATAATTAAAATATTTAATGTAAATTAAATATTTGAAATAGTTGATCAAATAAAATCTTTGAATTTTAATTTCAGACATAACACTTCGCTCATGGTTCCTTTCTTGTCACAAAAAGCAAGCATGTAGCCATACATGTGGAGAACTATTTTGTACTCATCACATGCAATTAATTATTATAGGTGGCCGAGTTGTACATGGAGTGCATAGGCCGCACGTTTTGTATCATGCAGCCGCAAAAAAAAACTTAGCTTAGCACCGTGGTTGGTTGTATGTGTGGCTCGTAGCACGGTGTCATCACATAGTCCGTTTTTGGACGAGGCTGTGAGTAGGTTGCTGGATGCAAATAATGGTTAGACCCATTATTCGTATCATGCAGGGAGGGATGTAAAGACCGCTGGATTTTGAGAGGTTTAAATGTAAACATCTTTATTTTTGGATACGGAGAGTCAATTTCCATATTTCAAACATGTTACATCCAAATCATAATGAAACATCTTTCATTGCAGGATGGAGGAATATAATCAAAATATTTATAAAAAATATTTTTATTGATAAAATTCAACAAAACTATAGTTATATTATTATTATTATTATTATTTATTTTTGTATTGTTGCTATATAGCTATTATGTACTCATTATATTGACATGGAAGTGAAATTTGATAATTGGTTGCTTGGTGGTTTGTTGATTACCAAAAACCAAAATTCTGTGTTTTCATGTAGTCATCACAGATCATTCATGGGTTGCCATATGAAACATTAAAAATAAGATTTTTCTAACTTGTATCGTATATAATAATCAAAGTGTTATTCCGGCTTCAAAAGTTTAGTAAAGTGGGAAACAAAGTTTCCTTTACAGTTCACTAATAATGCTACGATCCAAATTTTACTATCGTGTATAATGACCATAAATTTACTTTATTGTAAGTATAATGAGATTTAGCATAAAGAACAAGATTTGAAGGCAAATCCATAGATTTTTCATTTGTTATAATAATATCCAAATTTCGTATTGCAGCTAAATAGTGCTGAAAAAATGGGCGGGCACCCCAATTCGGAAATTTATAAATTAACATGAGCCTTGATCCAATTGATGACAGTGAAAGAGTCGCCCTCCAGCCATACGCGCGTGTAACCGAGAGAATAGACTGCTATGGTCATGGCTCGCCAGGCAGCTTGTAATTCAGCCTCCGGCACGGAAGAAGTATAAGAAGTACTAGATTCTGCATATAGAACAATCCTATAATAATCCGGAATAATGTAACCAAGACCAGATCTGTCAGCCACCCAAGATGCATCAAAGTTAATCTTGACAAGATCATAGGAAGGGGGTACCCAATACATAGAGGAAGGAGATGATTGGATAGGGCTCACAGAGCCGCTGGTAACCCAGTCTTGTGTATCATTAGTCAAGGATGCAATCTTCGCAGGGGACTCAAATTCAAAGGCATGCCAAAGAGCTGAAGATAAAATTTTGGAATGGGAATGCTGTGATCTTTGGAAGAGGGGACTATTCCTTGAGTTCCAAATACTCCACAGTATGTAACAAATCATGGATTTCTGTTGGCTGGATATCATGACAGATGCCAATAGATCAATAATATGCTCCAATGAGTTGACAGGATGAGAAGCAAGGTGTGTTTGATTTAAGGTTGCCCAAATCGGATGAACCTGTGGGCAGGAGAAAAGACAGTGATCCTGGTTCTCATCAGTCACCATACAGAGATCACAAGTTGGTTCTTGATGAAAAATATTTCTAGAGACAAGAAGTGTTTTGCAAGGAAGACGACCCCAACAAAGCTTCCAGCAGAAGACCTTTACCCGAGGAGCAACAGGGAGTTTCTAAATCCAATCCAACCTGAGCTGAACATCATTGTGCTGACAAAATAAAATCTGGTTGTAGATCTCTTTGACCCGAATTGTAGGACTACAGTGGTTCTTTCACACTAAGTGGTCATTGCATTGATTTTTGGGGAGGAGGATGGATAATATCTTATGAACCAAATCATCAGAAAAGATAATTCTAAGCACCTGCACATTCCACCTACCGGTATTAGTAAGGAGATGAGCCACCTTTCAGTCATCAAGAGCTGTACTATTCATTGGAACAGCACTCCTATTCAAGAAAATTTCATCAAGCCAGGGATTGGACAGCATGCTTATATTGGTGCCATCTCCAATGTGCCATTTGAAGCCATATTGCACCCACTTGGCAGAGGATCAGATGGCACGCCAAAGAGGTGAAGCACCCCTCCTAGGACCAACAGCGTCCCAATTTTTAAAGTGGTATTTAGCAGTAATAAGTCTTGCCCACAATGAATTCTTGTTAATCAACAAACTCTCAGCTACTTTACTCATCAAACCTTGCTGCCTTATTCTAACAGAATGAAGTCCCAGGCCATCCTTGTTCTTTGGAAGGCAAATGGTATTCAAAGAGATCAAATGCAGCTTCCTCTCCCCCGACTCATGGCCCCAAAGAAAGGATTTAAAAATCAGTTCAATCTCATGAAGAACTGACATGGGGACATGAGTGTTTGTAATAAGAAGGTAAATATAAGTGGAGTTCAAAACAGATCGGATAAGAATGATACGACCAGCTTGAGAAAGATGCTTCCACTTCCATGCATCAAGCCTTTTGTGAATACGATCAAATAATGGATTGAACACCTGCCGTTTGAGGGCGGTAGCAGACAAGGGTACTCCAAGATAATACCAAACACCTTCATGTAGAGGGATTGAGAGAATATTCATAATTTGTTGCTTGGTCTAAATATTAATCCTCTTACTAAAGCTGATGTGGGATTTGTTTATGTTGATTTGCTGACCAGACTGAATACAATATTTCATCAAGGTTTGTTTAAGAATTCGAGCATTCCATGTGGTTGCACGAGCTACCAAAAGTAAATCATCAGCAAACATAAGGTGAGAGATTGATAAACCACTATTAGTTGGTTCATAAGCTCGGAGTCCTCCAGTTTCAGTAAGATGCTGCAAGGATCTAGACAACATATCAGAACATAAAATGAAAAGAAAGGGGGAGAGAGGGCACCCCTGTCGAAGACCACCTGAGGACGTGAACCAATCTGATGGAGTGCCATTCACAATGACAGAGAAGCAAGGATGAGTTACACAAGTCATAATCCATCTAATGAATGTAGAATGGAATCCGTAGTGGCCCAAGACCACTTCAATGAATTTCCAAGACATTCTATCATAAGCCTTCTCCATATCTGCCCTAATGATCATGAGAGATTTGCGGGGCGAGGCTCTACTCATGGAATGAAAAATTTCATGTGCAACCATAATATTCTTCGAGATGTTCCTAGCTAGCACAAAGGCATCCTGTTCAGCTGAGACAAGGCTAGGGATGAGGGGTTTGAGATGATTGACCAACAACTTTGCCATCAACTTGTAAAGGATGTTGCAAAGGCTAATTGGTCTGTAGTCCAACACATCCCTAGGATTTTCTTTCTTAAGAATAAGAACAATGTAGGTGGTCTTCCATTGACGTGGCATTTTTTCCAAGCTAAAAACTTCTTGGATTGCAGCAAGAACCTCATTTCTAATGGTGGACCAGAAATATTTAAAGAACAATGGTTGGAATCCCAAGGGACCAGGAGCCCGATCTGATTGCATCTAGGAAAGAGCCTTAATGATTTCATCATCCATGATAGGATTCAGCAAAACCTGATTTTGCATTAGTCTAACTCTTGTTTGGATTGAGGGCAGCTCAATACTAGGACATTGCTGATGATTGTTCCAATGACTGTTGAAGTAGTGAAGGATTGTATCAGTAATTTCTTTGGTATCAGTAGTAAGTTGTCCATCTAACTTGTTGATAGAGTTGATTCTATTCTTTCTCCGACGCATAATGGTAGATTGGTGGAAAAGGGCAGTATTGGGATCACCCTCATTGAGCCACCTGATGCGAGATTTCTGGCACCAATAAATTTATTGGAGCTTAAAAATCCGGCTATGCTCAGAGATCTTCCTCGAAAGGGCGCTCTGGATGTGAGCATTCCTTCCAGCACATTTAATGTCTTCATTCTGTAGCCATTGAATTTGATCCTCCATCCGTTTAGCCTTGTCAAATAAGTTGCCAGTATACTCTCTATTCCATTTTTGCAGAGCCTGACAAGTATTCCGGAGGAGACGAAGAATGCGAATACCAGGAGACTCCTGTTGGGACCCATGCCAAGCTCTTCGAACAACCTCCCTTATTTCATGAACAGATAGCCAAAATTTACGAAATCTTAAAGGAGTTCGGGGTTGTTGATCACAGTTGACAAGAACTTTGAGAAGTAGGGGGCAGTGGTCAGATCCAATTCTCGGGAGGTGAGTAATATTAGATTCCGGAAATGCTCTGATCCAATCAGTTGTAGCCAAGCCTCTATCCAACCACTTCCAAATTCTAGCACTGCCGTATCTGTTGTTACACCATGTGTAGGGGCTTCCAGAGTATCCTAAATCCACAAGAGCATTAGACTGAATAAAATCACGGAATTTCTTGATCTCAGTTATTGCAGTAAAGTTCCTACCCCCCACTTTTTCGTTGGAAGAAGAAATCATGTTAAAATCTCCAATCACCAGCACAGGATACCTCATAGAAATGCAAGCCGTGATCAACTCCCAAACTTCCCGTCTCTTTCTATAACATGTACTGGCATAGGTTACAGCGATCACCCAAGGCTGCATACCACTCACACTGATAACTCCAACAGCCAATTAGCTATTATTGCTAAAAAAATCAATATGATTGATACATTTTCTCCACAGGATGATGAGACCACCAGACAAACCCTCAGAAGGAATATTAAACAAGTGTCATTGTTGACCGACTGCTCGATGAAAAGCCCAAATCAAATTTCCAGACAGTCTAGTTTCCAGAAGACAGATCAAATCCGGTTGATGCTTGCGGACATTATCATGAAAATTATTGAGAAAAGAGGGCTTGCCAGCACCTCTACAATTCCACACGATCACATTCATTATGAATTGGAAGAGGGACGGGAGTTACCTGAGCAACAGCTGCATTGCCATCAGAATTGGATTTGACGGTCTCCAGGATCCCATTTCCATCCTAAACCTGGGTTATCATGGTCACCATCGACACCTCCCCAAAAGAGAGCTCGTGATGATCCCCGCCCATGGTGGATAAAATAGTATGGCTAGCATCAGGAGGGGATTTTGGCCTGTCGCTTATCAAAGAAATCACATGATGTTGGTCTTCCATGGTGAGCTCCGTATCTTTTCCTTCAGGAAGCATGGTATATGAAGTTGAGGGATGGAGTGAACTAGCCAGCACGAATGGGATGGGGTCAGCCCTTTTAACAACAGTTGGCTCACCCCGTATAGAATGGGAGAGCTTTCGCTCCCTTAATCCGCAAATGTCAATGTCATTAACTTTATCCATGTTTTCCTCAGCAACCACGAGTATTTTGGGCTCTGGCCGTGGGGGTGAGGGACCATCCTGCCTGGGCTGGTCCGTATAGATGGGCCTTTTTGTTTTATCTCTAATGATCGCCCTCGTAGCAGGATTACCAAGAAACCACCCGAGTCATCGGAGAGGCGTCCGATTCAATTCCCTGCATATCCATCGCAGAGTCCTCCAAGTTCTCGTCTTGTAGCACGACAAAGCAGGATGAAGTGGCCACGTTAAAAGGAGAGTGCCTGTCCTCTGATCCACCATGAGGTCCTGCTCTTCTGCCAGTAGTGGCACTCGTTACGGACTGCTAGGCATCAAATTTGTCATTTTTTTGATTGACCATTTTGTCCTCATCCCTACCATCAGGCCTGCCTTCTGGTCTTGCGGGAGCTTTGCCACCCATCATTGTCGTCGGCTCTATGGGAACCCTTGAAACAACCATCCATGGCCCGTAGAGTCGATTTTCCTCCTTCCTAACTTCCTCAGCATGCTCACCAGTGATATGAGTGCACTCTTCTTCCAAATGCCCCACACGGCCACAGAGGTAGCACAGAATGGATAAATTTTCATATTTGAATGATTGCCACCGGCGCTTCCCTTTAGCGACAATATCCACTCCCGGCCATAATGGCTTTCTGAGATCCACCTGGATGCAAGCTTTAGCAAACCCACCCTTGATAGTTTCTTCGGTGCAGTTGTCGATGAATTTGGGAACTCCCGCGGCGGAGGCAACGCTTAGGAGCATGGATCTTTTCCACACCTCCATCGGAAGGTCAGGAAAACGAACCCACAGCAGAGCATTTGTGACGGAATCCACCCCCGCGCTGAAGTTCGGACGCCAAGGCTCAAGGGCGAGGACCTGGCCAGCGATTGTCCATGGACCATTTGCCATAACCCACATCTTGCTTTCTTCCTTTCCGAAGCGAAAGACCATGTGACCGGCTGAAAGAGGGAACGATTCTGAAATCCCCCGCACAGCAGACCATCTAGCCTTCAATTCTTTGGACAAAAATTCCATGGGAAGGCCTCTGCCCAGGAGTTTCCCTATGAGAGAATGTGTCCACTGTTTGCTAGCATCTTCAATTTCATCATCTGTGAACATGATGGATTCAGTAAACTTTGCTTGCAATCTAGCTATTTCTTCGTCAGAGACAGCTTCTGCGTCTCCCACCGATACCGCCTCCGCCCTTGAAGGACATCAGTCCATGACCTTCGTTGTTGTCCAGCATCCTTACCCGGTTCCCCTGCATTTTTTCCCCCTTTTTTCCCTGTTTCCACACGGCCAGGCTTGAACCCCCTCGATGACGAGAAGGTCTCCAAAGGGACGGCTTCAATCTCGATGCCAGCAGGGCCAGCCGCGGCTTCCGGCGTAGGCGGCAAAGGAGAAGCTTCCGCTTTTAATAGCGTTTGCTCGGAGAGAGACATGAACATCCCACATCGACACCATGCTGCAAAAGTGGGCGATGGAAGGCCCTACTAAGCTTCCCATTTTGCCCATTCCTTTCGCTGTTTCGTATCAAAGAATTTTTCCATCATGCTCCAATTTTTTTTAAATTATTTTATTATTAATTTTTTATTTATATATTTTAAAATAATAATATTAATTAATTTATTATTAATTAATTTTAATTGATTATATAATTAATATATTAAATAAAATAAATTTTAGATATAATTAAAAAAAATGATAGAATGTTTTGGAAGTACCAACTTTACTCTTTTTTTTCCTCCATTCCGATGGGACCATCATCCCTTCCGCTGGGGGTCGGCATGTGACAATGGAGGAGACGAACCGTTCACCCAAGTAACGGAGGAGAAAAAAGAAGGGGAGCGATAGAGATGAAGAAAGAAGAGGATGGAGGATCTGAGAGCTGAGGAGGAGAAGAGAGACAGACTCGAGCTATAGCAATGGGGTTGCAGGAAGGTGAGCAACGGAGGCGGAGGAGAGAGAGAGAGCGGCAAAGAAGAAGAAAGAAAAGGGGCGATAGGCTCGAGTGGCGGAGGAGAAGAAAGAAAAAGATGATTAACGAAGGCGAAAGACGAAGAGGAGGCGGGCTCAAACAGCAATAGGGTGGCTAAAAAAAGGCGAGTGGCACGGGTGAAGAAGGAAGAGGATGGCGGGCCTAAATAGTGAAAAGAAAAAGAAAGTGAGGAAGTGAGTGGTGGTGAGGCGGCGAGCAATGGACCTGATCAATGGAGAGATGGATGGAAGAGAAAAAGAAGAAAAAAGGATGGCTACGGCGATAGGCCCGAGCAATGGAGAGATGGATGGAGAAGGAGGATAAGAGGTGGGAGGAGGTGAGCGGAAGAAGGTGAACGACGATGAGGAAGAACTACGAAGAAGAAAAAAAAGTAAAAATTAATAAAATATTATTTTTTTAAAAAATAATAAAATATATTAAGATGATAATATAATATTTTAAAATTTTTTATAATAAAATATTATTAAAAAATATTGTAGCAAACTCCAATATCAATGATTTTAAAAGGCTTTTGCCGTAAATTATTCTCCTTCTTTTTTTTTTTTTTTTTTTTTTTTCCCACACCTGGATTTTGAAAGCACCATGTATGGAAAGAGAAAATTATCATTTATTTGGCTGGCTGGAGGTCGACAACTACAACCGAAGACTTTGTAAATTTTCATGATATATATTTCTATTTAATTAGATGTAATCCATGAAAGGTGCATTGCCCACCGTAAAGTTTGATAAATCCACATCAACCGGACCCTATGGAGCAGCAGCTTAGCACCAAATCAAAGGCCGGACTTTCCCGACAGCCAGCTACCTTCTTCCTTTCGAACTACACATTAGTCCTCATTGGACCATACAAGTCTAATCCCTGCAACTTAATACACTGCACAAGTCCAATTCCTGCATCTATCATGCGTAAAACACAATAATTTTATTGCCTATGATGGCCACATGGGCGGCGATGATTATTTAATAAAAATTGAGATGGAAAAAAGAGTTTTAATTTTGCAGTCCCCATGAGAGAGTCTTTTACAATATATTTTGAGGGTATTTAATACGGTAGGTAGCTAATATCTCCTACAAAATATCTTGATCAGGGTCAAGTTTGGATTAGATATTTGGTTGGACTGTTGCTTTCATGCATCAAATGCCCCAAGTAAGGGCCATGAAAGAAATTGTCGGTGGAGGCCACTGTCCCATATCTCTTCACGTAATTTTTTATGCACTACATGTGGTATAGGAAAACTATATCACTCCATTTAATTGGACCATATAGTTAATATTTTTTAACTTACATTTAATGTTTATAGTTCTACTTTTTTATTTAAAATTTTGAATGATAAAAATATTCCTAAACTTTTAAAAAACTATGGCATCCAATGTTAAAGATGTCATAATTTTCTTTCAAAAGTCATGAAAAATATAGAATATTTTCATTATAAAAACTTTTCAACATGTATTTAATACCTGTAATTTTACTTTTTCATTTGAGATTTCGAATAATAAAAATATTCCTCCATTTCTGAAAATATTATGACATCTTGTGCCATATTATGAGATCCTATGTTCAAATTATGACTTGTTGTATAGGATGTCATAATTTAGCCATAAGATGTCAAAAAAAAAGGATATTTTTATCATTTAAAAATTTTATAAATTTTCAATGATGAAAATATCCTTTTTTTTTATGACTTTTAGAATAAAATTATGACATTATGTATAGAAAGTTATAATTTTAACGTAGGATGTCTAATATCATAATTTTTTAGAAGATGACGAATAATTTTTGTCATTTAAAATTTTAAAAAAGTGAAACCATTGAAATTAAATGTGTATTAAAAAGTGATAGTTACGTGGCTGGCCAATAAGATGGAGTGATGTAGTTTTTTTACACCACAGTGTATAAAAAATTTCCCTTCTCTAAGATTAAAGATTATTTGTTATGAAGACAGGCCTTTTGATCCAAAAACTTTGGGCTTGAAGTGGGTCAACCGGAGAAAAAGGTTACATGGATTCCACTCACAAGCACAAACATCACTACTGCACCAGAAAATACCAAATATTATATTATTTAAACTTAGATGCAATTTTATGTCCAATTTGATGATAGCTGGAATGAACTAACAATTGCAAATGGTCAGCGGTGGGGGATGGACCCCAATGCTCAGTATTCATGTTCATTTACTCAACATTATGAAACGAGAAAGTTTGACCGATGTTTATGTTACCGCCGGTCCTGGGATACCAATACGGATTGTCTTCGCGGATCTGCAAGATAGTAGTCAAAGGTCAGAGAGCTCATTGGCTCTGATGAGATCCTCCAATTTAAATCAGAAAAAAATTTTCAATGAATAATACTGGTACTGGGGAGTAATGAATTATTGTCTTTTTTTTTTTTTTTTTTTTTTTTCTTCTCTCTTCTTGTTTGAGGATGTTGTTGATTTCTTCTCTGAAGCGGACTTGACCATCCCTACCTTACCCTAGACAACAACAATGGTGAAACGTAAAGGCTAAGTTTCCAACAGATATGAAGCTTAGAAAACATGCGTTGCATTTCCTTCATGCGCTACTCGGATTTTAAACATTTTGGCCTGGAATCATTTCTCGCTCCAACATCACCAAATTAAATTTTGTGAGCTCACCCACTCCCCCCCAAAAAAATCCTCATTTTACCATTATAATATCATCGAGATTAGTCTTCTTCGAAAATGCAGAGGATGATGCCAATTAATACAAATTAGCTGCCCAGAATACTTGACACGGCACCCTCCCATTAACGAGGGGCGTTAGAGGAATTGTATTCATGAAAGTATTTTGGTTGCACATGCTTAATTAAGCTACTAGAATTATTCTTCGATCACTAATTGAAGAACCCAAGGTATTTTGTGAGCTAGTTCTCACTTATTTCAATCGTCAAAACCAAAGATTAGAGAACTTTGTCCTGGTAGTATTCACCAAAGGTAGCAAACTACATATATATAAGCTACCCATCTAGCTCGAGCAGGAGAACCCTGAACGCTATATCAAGAAAACTAAGCAAATATTACATCAATCATCAGCTACGCACATCATCACAACTCACAAGCACTGGATGAGGAACCTACTCAGCTTACCATAAGATCATCATGATCCGATGGTGCCTTCTCTTGTCGAGGCAGAGGTGTGGCTGACCTGAATAAAATGAACAAGGGACTACAGCTCGTTCATACAGGCATCTTTCTACTAGCTGATACTGGACACGGATCCTTTGCAGGGTGTGCGGCATTGTAGAGTGCGATGCAGCCATGAACGACCGCCATCACTAGATGGACGGCCATCAAATAAAGAATCTACTAGTGCGGGCAATGCCATACACGGTGCATGTTGTTTGATGGCCATCCATTATCTAATGGCGGCCATCTATGGCTGCACCGTACTCGGCACTGCAAAGGATCCTGGTTGGTTGATAGAGTGAAGACTTTTTAAAGTTTTATGGTACAAGTTTATGAGGATTTTTTCTGAGATTACGTATCTTCCTGGGATAAGTGGGACCCCAGTGGGCGTTCCAGGTGACCAGTCGCCATCTCTCCACCTCCCACAAGGTTGAAGCAGATCATCGATGAATCTTGATGTGCTCCATGTGCTCGCCGCTCCATAGCAAGGATGGTTCCAATTAATCAGCTCGTGGCCGTTGTCGTCCGTCCTCCTCACTCAGTCCATTGTGGCCTTCGACAACAGATCATGTCACCAGGCGCCCAAGTGAGCTTCTTCTCAGCCATGAAAACAAGCCTCGGAGAGCCACATGTTCAGCTGAGGAATTCATGATCGACGCATAGATTGTTGCCATCATGGAGACAACAGCATGCCAACATACGAGGCAAATGAGAAGAATGAGTGCTCTAAAAACACCCTTACATTTTCTTGTTTGGGAGTTTGGCCTGATGGATCTGATTATAGACGTACCATGGCGAGCCAGTCAGCTGACGACGAGAAATTAATAAACTTACGTATGATCAATCGTTCGGCCAAGTATACAAGTGAGCGTGCAGTGAGGACAATGAGGATGGCGGGGATTCCAACTGGGAATTCTCGAGACTAGTGCTCTTCCTGTTCCTAACAAGTATAGAACCGAGTTTCCAACAGCAGACAGGACCAAAACCATGGCTGATGGTGAACTTCGCTGATGAAGCTTGAGAGTTCTGTTCTTCAAGACACCTTGGGCCTCTTAAAGCAATAAATTAAGAACAGAATGAGAAATGGAACATCAAAATTTTTTTTTGGATTGAAGTAGGAGGCAGGTTAAGCTACCCCACTTTATTGATATCGCAACATGTACATGACGACAGAGATTTATATAGAAAATCTGAAGTTAATAGAGGAATAGCAGTTTACAATGGTTACAGAGTTCAGAAAATTTAAGAGAAGTTCACACTACAGCAAATTCAAAAGGTCATCTTATTGTCCGTGCCAAGGATTTTAGCTTCTCCCATGTGTATCTGTGGAGATTTTCAGATTTGCCGATGTACGAATGTTCCCAGCTTCGAAAGGAGTAAAGGATCTTCTGGCAAAAATGGACACATTCTTTTTAAGGAAAACTCCAAATCTCCCAACACATAGCAACCAACAGTTAGGTCACCGGTCTTCTTAGACAATTTTTGCAAATTATGTTTTCTCTAAACCGTCCAAATGTCATGCATCGTATAAGACTTCCCTCTAAGTCCCAACTGAGTTTTTAATGTAAACTAAATACTCCTAATAAATAAGCACCTTACAAATAAGTGATTCATGCTTTCATTACTAGCATCATAAAAGAGCAGCCAGAATTCATAAACCAGCCTCTCTTCGCAAGCAAAGTTTGTTCCTTAAAGCCAACCATAAGAGCACCCTCATCTTCTCTGTAATTGTTGATTCCCAAATAATTTTATAATACGGACATTGAAGGCCTCCAAAGTTAATGAAGTTGTAAAACGAGTTAACACTAAAGTTTCCATCAGTGCCGAGCTTCGAAACTAGAACATCAGAAATCTTCAAACGACTAACATTGACAAGGAAATTATTGGGCATCTCCAAATGATTTATTTCCTCGATACTTGACTTAAATTGATTCAGACAGAACGTGAGACAGATAGAAAGCAACGCACAGAGAGACCGAAGGAAAGAAAGATGGGCTCAGAAACAGCAGCAAGCCAAAGCCGTCTCCCCAAGATCGACTTCTCCGACGTCAACCCAGCCAAGCCAGGAACGCGCAGCTGGGATGCGGTCCGAGCTCGCGTGATGCAAGCCATGGAATCCTACGGTTGCTTTGAGGCCGTCTATCCGCGAGTCTCCTCCGACTTCCGTGACTCCCTCTTTGGCACTGCCCTGAAGGAGCTCTTCGCCCTTCCTCTTGAGCCCAAGCTACAAAACGTCTCCGACAAGCCCTTCCACGGCTACCTCGGCCAGAGATTCCCTACCTCTCTTATGAGAGCCTGGCCATCATGGACCCGTTTCCCTACGGTGCCCAGAGCTTCACCAGTCTCATATGGCCCAATGGAGACTCCACCTTTTGGTACACCACGCACCCGTATATATACATATGTTTTTCTTTCCTTTTTCTCAGTTAACTGGTAGACTAGATTTTGATACACCATCCTAAGGGGGGAAAAATGCATGCACGAAGCTATATAGATGGATAGATGGTTGCTTTCCTTTCGGTGTACGTTCTTGGCCAGTGAGACGGTGCAGTCGTTCTCGGAGCAAGTGATGGAGTTGGAGGAGACGATCCGGAAGGATGGTTTTGGAGAGTCGAAGTACTGCTTGGCTCCGACGGAGTCCACGAGGTTTTTGTTCAGTGTGTCGGAGTACGGAGCGCCTCAGGGAGTGGAGGAGAAGAAGCTGGGTTTGGTTCCTCACGCTGACAAGAACACGCTGGCCCTCGTGTGCCAGAACCAAGTGGATGGACTTGAGATGGAGACAAAGGATGGGGAGTGGATTCCTGTCACTCCCTCGCCGGCATCCTTCGTCGTCTTCGCCGGGATGCCTTCAGGGTACGATACATTTCTTTCTCTGTTTCCAAGAATTTCCGGCTTTTGTGTTGGTGTCGTTTAAATGGACAGCCTTAATTACCTTTCCTCGAAACACGCAGAAATCCTTACTTATAACATGGCATGATGCTCTGGAAACATGTCTCAAAGTCCAAACTAAATGCTGCTTGCTTAGTTTCTACTTCATAAAGGCATCAATCATAGGCAATTGATCAGCAGACCCACATGCATTATTATATGTTATGTCATGCTTAATCATCTATAAATCCAAGAGGATCCAGAGGGAAAGAAACATTAATGATGGCTTTACTAGCAAAACAATCCAAGGTGTAACAATAACAGGGAATAATTCGTTATAAAAATGCATGATTACTAGCCGTTGCTGCGGTTGTTAAATTTTGAGCTAGGCATGGACCAACGGCCGAGTGTATTCACCGTTGCATCACCGAGTGATGGGTGGAGACACGACGAGATACTCGACCATCATGTTCTCAATTCCGAAGGATGACGTGGTGATCCACGCGCCGCCGGAGCTGGTGGATGAGGAGCACCCATCTCTCTTCAGGCCCTTCCTCTACAACGACCATGTGCATTTCTGCTTCTCGGAGGAGGCCATGAAGGCAAGGTGTCAGCTGGATGCTTACCGTGGCGTGGCTACCGAGAATCTTGTGATGCAGGGAGATGAGGCATGAGACTGGAAGCAGTGGGAGCTCCACCACATCTTGTCTCTCTTTTAATAATAATAGTGGGAGCAAATTAGTGTGCCTCTTAATTTGTTTTCCAACGACTCTATGG
The DNA here is from genome assembly GCA_006176705.1 of Cocos nucifera. Taxonomy (NCBI): domain Eukaryota; kingdom Viridiplantae; phylum Streptophyta; class Magnoliopsida; order Arecales; family Arecaceae; genus Cocos; species Cocos nucifera. The sequence continues at coordinate 1,516,632 of QRFJ01000121.1, forward strand.
AAAACGTTAAAGATCTACCTCCACCAAGAGAGCTTATATCCATTAATCCACAATTCATTTCGTACCAAAAGTTGAAGCTTGGTCCTGGCTGGAATATATTAAACCCGCCTGATTTTTATTCCCGCTAGGTTGATTTGCGGAGATAGCTTATATCCGTTAATCCATAGTTGGAGGCTATTGAAGAAGCTCTGGAATCAAACATAATACCCGCTAAATTTCCCTTTCAAATATTTATTAAAAAAAAAAAAAAAAGTCTCTCCCAGTCCGAGCACTTGGGTTGGGTCATTTGGAAGGCCTTATTGGCCCAGGATGAACTGAGCCCTAGCAATTTGAAAGTGTCCACGGAATCAGGTCTAATCTTGCTATAATCCACTTGGATTTTCTTTTGCCCAGCAGTGGGATGTGGAATTTCTTTAAATATATATGTTTATGTTATATGCAATGCTAATTCGACATCGAATTGCATCAAGCAAAAGATAAGTTAGAGACCTCTCTCGCGTGAGCGCATACACGCGCTTCTAATTGTGCCGATCATTTTGCGCATTACGTAACCAGTTTTTAACATTTCTGAAGAGAAGTTTAATAACGAGTATTCTTAGCACATATGCATTTAAATTTTGGCTTTAATGATGAGTGATGAATGATAAGCATGATTTGGTCTAATCTTTTCCATAATATTGTCCTTCCGAGCGAAGAACCAACTGCACGTCCTTTAACTTACTTATTTTCCACATTTTATCTACGTCTATGATGAAACGAAGATCGTAAGACCTATGCCAATACAAAGTGGAGAGCTTTTGTTTTGTATGGTATGTTGCTCTGCTCGACGGGTAAGCCGGGCCTAATCCTTGCCATAATATTGTCCTTCCGAGTGAAGAATCAACCGCATGTGCCTTGACCAACTTTTGCCCCCTTTTTCTAAAAAAAAAAATTGGTACGACGGGGGAATCCACATTTGCTTATTCTCCACATTATATCCATGCCCATGACGAAGCGAAAGCAGTAAGAGCTTTGCCAACTGATTCGAGCTCTCATACAAAGCGGAGGGCTTCCGTAGGGGTGTCGGTCGGTTTTGTATGGTGTGGCGTGCAATATGGTCGCCGGGAGAGGCAGAAAGAGATGTGCTACATGTATACGCAGTAGAATAATTAAAGATAAATGTGATGGATGGAACATTATTGCGTCAACAAATCATTTCCTCACTTGATAGAAGGGCTAACATCAATCAAATGAAATCGATCGGGTGGGGCGTCACTCACTCCTCAAAGGCGAGATGCAAGTGGATTAGGTCAACAATCAACATCGCATCCCATTGCACTTTGCACATTCATGTGTTTAATTCAGTCTGAAATTGTAACAGCTTCCAAGTACCCAACTTTTTAATATTCTTGAGAAAGTGGAACATATGGTTGGTAAGATACTGAAGAGCCCATAAAAATTTATATAGAAATTGATAACATTGCATTATCATTTTCAACTTCAAAGTGTGTATATATATATTATGGGAGAAGTATAACTTTAGCCCCATATTGATTATTAGTTAAGGAAGAATATGATTTATATAGGATGAAATTTTTTTTTCTCCGTAAGATATCTTTTAAAGAATAAAATTATAAGATCCAAAAATAAAGTAGTACATATATGAAATATCTTTTAGAAAATAAAATTATTAGATTCAAAAATAAAATAGTACATACAATCTCATTACGACCCGTAGGTTAAAATAGATAATGCCCTATATATATATAAGAATGGAGATTAGTAGTATTCTTGACCGCATAGCTAATAACATGGTTACCATCATACGTCTGATAATTATAACCGCAAAGTCATTTCATTTTAGGATCGGTAGAGAAATGTTATGATTATGTTAGTTACGGATGTGCTGTTCCGACGATCCAATAGTTACAGTAAAAAAATATTCTATTGTTATGCAATGAACGGCCAAATCGCAGCCAAAAATTTTGTGGAACTGGTACCAACAACATCTTGGTGGATGACTTAGTCTATGAGTAATTTTTTATATTATCCACGGTGAGCATGTCCATATGCATCCCTAAGCTTATATCATCGTTGAGTGGAAAAATCAATTCGACCATTATGAAGTTCGACGCGGCTCTCACGGGGAGCCTGTACATGTAGAGGTCTCCTTAATTTCCAAAATGAACTCTGATCCAAGCAAATATGGGGAAGTTTAGGCATGCGGGCAGACCTTGAAAGACATCTAAACCCAGCTGTGGATCGCACAGAAAACATGGATAATTAACAGACTATTTGGTGCACTCTTGGTTTTGTGTTGCGGTCGATGCGTTTTTTTCAAATAATATTGGACTTGCTGCGCAGTCTAAAACGATGGCAACTTAACATCGAGCTATCAGGGTCCGGACAGTCAATGATAGGCGATAAATCGATAAGTGAAAAAATAAAAACCAGAGAACATTGTACCCAAATTTACTCGAAAAAAAAAAAAAAAAAGAGAAACAGAGATGAGAGAACCCACCTGCTGAAGTTTGGAAAAAAGGCTTCATGTCTTCCAAAACATCCCGCAATGTTTTGCAACTCGGTTTTTCGCAAACAATCAAGAAAGGAATCCGGCATTTTGACTCTCTTTCAGCAACCAGATCAATATAGGCGTGCCACACCAAAATCCGGGTTTACACACTTTTGGGAGGTTCTTGGAAAACAAAAAAAAAAAAAGCCGCAATCATGCTCAGGACCTTCACAATAGGCGTGGGAACGACATCAAAAAGACAAGTAAAGATGGTGGAGAATTTCTTGGGGAATATATATGAGCATACCTGGCACCTTTGTTATCTCCTTCTACCATGAATCACCTATTGTTTTTGGGAAGTTAGACTGAAAAATCGCTCACCGCAATGAAGGGTCGTGCGGTTTACACAGGGAGCGAGAGAGAGAGCACATCCCTCTCAAAGCACCCAAGGGGCTTTGAGATCAGAAGGCGCGGAGCTTTGTAGACCGCACGACTCTTCGTTTCGATGAGACAAGATCCCTTCCTCTCCTCCACAAGGAAGGAGAAATTATGTGCTGCACAACCATGTGCAACACCTGGAGGCATAAAAAGTAAAAATTCATATATCCCACACCGTATGGCAGCGCACCACGCCAATTATTTCAATAGATCGATCTTTTAGATGAATAGGATCGGTCTGCTACCGACATGGTGCACCGTTATGCGGTGCACGTGGTGTATAGGATATAATTTCCAGTGTCCAAAACCCCGGTTGTGGTGCGCAAAAAGAGAAGAAAACTCCCAAACGGGGAGATGGCTTTTGTTTTCGTACCCGTGAAAGTGACTTATAACATATAAAACTGACAGCTCGTACGAGAGATATCGGCGGTTTTCTCTGGTTCTACCCCAGCCGGGGACGGTTGTAACAGGTGCAGCTGGTGGGAGCCATGAACTCTTGTCGCCTAGCTAGCCGGAGGTACGACATATACATGAGCTTAAAGCATTAAAATAAAATAAAGGCAATTCCCTCCAAGAGCGCACACTTTCAAGGGGGAAAACCGGACATGTTTTGAAAATTTTCGTCTCCCATGCGTGTACGACTGTAAAAGAAAATTTCTTCAAACAAAAAATATGGGTACGACGTTGTTTTTTTTAAAGGGTGCAGGCGAGGCCTTAGGATTTTTTTTTTATTTATTATTTTACCATCCTCTCCAATTTATTTCCTAAACTGTCGTCCACGTTAAAACCGTCCATTGGACAGACGATTTCACGGACAGCGTGGTGCTGAGCTGGGCAAAACTTATCGATTCAATCGACGATTTTACATAATTTTTATAGATAAAGTTTTTTTTTTTTTTCTTTTTTACGGATGGAGGGCAGAGGACCACCGTCATCGTGCGGTGCCTTTTGTGCCCGTCACCATCGCCTCCCGCGGGCCCTCCCCCCTCCTTTTCGGTACCCAAACAAAATAAACTCGCCACTTGGAGTGGCGAGTTGATGAAATCGCTGCTTCGAGTAGCAAGTTCTGAACCCGCCACGCCACCGCATGATTTCAACATTTTTTTTTTTTGGTGTTTGTTTCCGGATGGAGGCCGGAGGGGGAGGAGCTGCGGGAGGTGGACGCGAGCGGGGGGACCGAGGGGCGCAGTAACCGGACGGAGGGAGAAGAGGCCAGACGGAGGACGAAGGGAGGGGGACGCGAGCTGGGGGGGCCGGCGGAGGAGAGGGAGGTGGGCGCGGTTAGCGGCAGGGACCTGGCGGGGGGGGGGGGGTCGCGGGGGAGCAGGTGCGGGGTGGGCGGTGGTGACCGGCGATGGGGACCTGGCTGGGGGGTGAGGTGGGGGGGGGGTCGCGGGAGGAGGCTGGCGCGGGGGGCTGTGGTGACGGCGGCGGGGCGGAGGGGGAGGCGGGCGTGGGGGGCGGTGGTGGACGGAGGCCGGGAGGAAGGGAGAAAGATTTTTTTTTTAATACTTAAAGATAAAAAAAAATAAAAACAATAAAGTAAATAAAATAAAATAAAATATTTAAAAATATTTAATTATTTTTTAAAATAATAATAAAATATTTATTTTTAAAAAAAATAAATTTGAAAAATAAATGGGGTGGGGAAGGGAGGAAGGTTTTTTTTAATGCTTAAAAATAAAAAATAAAAGTAAATAAAGTAAATAAAATAAAATAATAAAACAAAATATTTAAAAATATTTAATTAGGTTTTCAAAATAATAATAAAATATTATTTTAAAAAAAAATTTAAAAAATAAACAGGGCTGGAGGAGGGAGGAAGTTCCTTTTAATGCTTAGAAATAAAAAATAAAATAAAATAAAATAATAAAGTAAAATATTTAAAAATATTTAATTAGGTTTTAGAAATAATAATAAAATATTATTTTTTAAAAAAATAAATTTGAAAAATAAATGGGGGCAGAGAAGGGAGAAAGGTTTTTCTTAATACTTAAAATAAATAAATAAATAAATAAAATAAAATATTTAAAAATATTTAATTAGAATTTTGAAATAATAATAAAATATTATTTTTAAAAAAAATAAATTTGAAAAATAAACTGAGTCCGGAAGGGAGGAAGGTTTTTTTAATGCTTAAAAATAAAAAAAGAAAAAAAAATAAAGTAAATAAAATAAAATAATAAAGTAAAATATTTAATTAGATTTTTGAAATAATAATAAAATATTATTTAAAAAAAATAAATTTGAAAAATAAATAGGCTGGAGAAGGGAGGAAGGTTTTTTTAATGCTTAAAAATAAAAAAATAAATAAAATAAAATAATAAAGTAAAATATTTGAAATATTTAATTAGATTTTAAAATAATAATAAAATATTTTTTTAAAAAAATAAATTAAAAAATGTGTGGATGGGTACTATGGGATTTAAGTTTTTTTTCTAAATTTTTTTCATTCTTCTCCTTCCATGGATTTTCGTCGAACACCCACACCCCTTCTCCAGCACCACTCGTGGCTCCTCCGCCTGACTATTGTTCCTTCGCATGCCCTTATATATTTTTTAAAATTATTTTTTAAAAAATATTTTAAATAATAATAATAAATATTATTATAGGAGCGGAGGGTGCGCGGAGCAGTAGCCGACATATGACGACGAGGATGCATGAAGGAGAAGGAAGAAATTCAATAATAATAATAAAAATAAAATATTAATTTAAAAAATAATTTAAAAATATTTTTTTAAAAAATATTAATTTTAAAAAATAATTTAAGTTCCATGAACTTTAAGTTTTTTTTTTTGTTCTCAGACAAAGGGAGAACGCTGTGGAAAGTGGGGGACGTGAGCAAAGAACTCATAGACAGATACTCGCTGCTCCTCTGCATACATTCATGCATTTTTTTTAAATTATTTTTTAAAAAATATTTTATTATTATTTTAAAAATATATTTTTATTTTTTTTATTTTTATGATTTTGTACCGAACACCCAGTCTCCCCATCGACTGGTTATTTTTTTTATTTTCTTTTCTTTCATTTTCTTTTTATTATTATTTTAAAAATATTATATTAAATATTTTAAAAATATTTTTTTTAAATATTATAATTTATTTTTTTAAAAAATATTTTATTATTATTTCAAAAATCAAATTAAATATTTTTTAAATTTTTTATATTTTTTTTATATTATATTTTATTTTTTTCTTATTTTTAAGCATTAAAAAAAACTTTCTCCCTTCCCCCGCGCCCTCCTCCTCCTCCGCAACCCCCCCCACCCCGCACCCCCGGCCGAGTCCCCGCCGCCGGTCCCACCGCGCCCGTGCCGCCTCCCCCCGCGACCCCCTACCCCCGCACCCCCCAGCCGGGTCCCCACCGTTGGTCACCACCGCGCCTCGCGCCGCTCCCTCCGCGACCCTCCCATCCCCGGCCGGGTCCCGCCGCCAACTGCGCCCCTCCTCTCCTCCGCCGCCCCCAGCTCGCGTCCCCTCCCTCCGTCCGGTTATCGCCTTCTCCCGGTCCCTCCCGCTCGCATCCTCCACCCCCGCAGCTCCTCCTTCCTCCGCCCTCCGTCCGGGTACAAACACCCAAAAAAAAAAAAATGCTGAAATTGCGCGGTGGCGTGGCGAGTTCTGAATTGGCGATTTCATTAACTCGCCACTCCAAGTTGGCGAGTTCTTTTTTTTTTTTTTTGGGTACCCGGAAAGAGGGGGAGGGGCCGCAGGGCGTGGTGGTGACCGGCACAAGGGGCGCGCGGGGTTGACGGCGGTCCTCCACCCTCCATCCATAAAAAAAGAAAAAAAAAACTCCATCTACAAATTTAAAAAAAAACTTTCTCCTTCCCCCCGCGCCCTCCTCCCCTCCGCGACTTCCCCCCCACCCCGCACCACCCAGCCGGGTCCCTGCCACGGTCACCACCGCGCCCCACGCCCGCCTCCCCCCGCGAGCCCCCCACCCAACCCGCACCCCCTGGCTGGTCCCCGCCGCCGGTCACCACCACGCCTCCCCCTCCGTTACCCCCCCATCCCCCGGCCGGGTCCCCACCGCCAACCACGCCCCCCTCCCTCTCTCCCGCCGCCCCCCAGCTTGCGTCCCCCTCCCTCCGTCCGGTTACCGCCCCACCCCACCCACCCCGGTCCCCGCGCTCGCATCCTCCACCCCTCGCAGCTCCTCCTTCCTCCGCATCCGTCCGGGACAAACACCACGGTGGCGTGGCGAGTTCAGAACTCGCCACTCGAATGGCGATTTCATCAACGTGGCTGAGTTTTTTTTTTTTTTTTTTTTACCGGAAAGAAAAGAAGAAGAAAGAAGGAGGAGCTGCAGTGTATGTGAGTACTTTCAAGTCTTGAGAGACCACAGAAGGATGAGAGCTTCGGAGAGGCTAAGATAGATATGATTTTAGGACTAGGAAAAGATTTATCCTAGGATGGAGGCAGTATGTAACTCTCCATGAACTTGAGGTTCGGATATTGAGGACCTCAAGGGACTTGGTTGATGCTTCGAAGATCTGAGATTCAAGGTAAAGAAAGAAATCAAAGTTGGAGAATCAAAACTGCAGAAAAGAGATTTTCTGTAGGTTAGCCGGCTCAGTCCAAAACTGGATCGGCTAAGTCTCAGAGCATAGGCAAAACAGAAAGATCAAATTTTGGGACTGTTGGCATGGCACAAAACTGAGCCAGCTCAGTTTTACACTGAGCCGACCCAGTGGAACTTAGTCCGCTCAGTGCGCAGATAGAGTTACGCAAGGATCTATTTTGGGCTAGGGTCTGAGTTGATCCTAGGGGTCTTAAGGCCTGGTTTAAGAGGTCTTAAGGGGGCTAATTTATGTATGAGTTGGGATTAGATCAAGAGGATGAGAGCATGCGAGACTTGGGCTTGGTGAGTGCTTTTATGTATTGGGTTAGCCTAAGAAAGTTTTTGAGTTGGGGTTTATTAGAGTTCATGTGGAAACTCTAGGGTATATAAATCAGGACATTGTAACTTTGAAGGAAATACAATTGAGCTTTTCTTCCTAACTCTCTTATCTTTTCTCTCTAGTTCTAACACCAAAACCTTAGCTTCTCTCATCTTTCTTAGATCTTCTTTAGTTTGTTGGATTAACACCCAGATTCACGTAAGAGATCGGATCTACGGTTGTGGCTCCGAGCAGCCGTAGGAACAACAATAGGTATCAGAGCCAGGTTGAGCATAAAAGAGGAAGAAGATCAGTTTTCAGCAGAAATCAACAGCGAGATTTAGATCTAAAGACTTTCTCCAGGCTTTATGAGGAAGAAAGAGATCACAGGACAGCTGTCCACCATCTATAGTCAAGGTATTTCTTAGATCTATCTGTTTGCTGTTATTTGATTCGGATTGATTATGGAGAACAGCGGGTTGAAGGTAGGATTAGAGAAGTTTGATGGAAAGAGAAGTTTCATGATGTGGATGTAAGGGTGGAGGATCTGCTGGTTTAGATGAAGTTGGATTCGGCCTTAGAAGATAGGTTGGAGGAGATCATAGACAAGGGTGGGTGTCCTTGGAGAAAAGGCATGTGCCACGATTAGGGCTTGTTTGACGGATGAAGTTTTGTATGGCATGTTGGAGGAGAGAATACCCAAGGGATTATGGTCGAGGTTGCAGCAGTTGTACATGGAAAAGAATATGTGCAATAAGTTGATGCCGAAGAAGCAACTGTATAGCCTTCGGATGCAGGAGGACGAGGATGTTGCGGGACATATTCAGCGGTTCGATCGGGTGAGCATGGACTTGCTCAATATAGGGGTGGATTTAGAAGAAGAGGACAAGAGTCTATTGTTGCTGTGTTCGCTATCCGAAAGCTTCGATCCGTTGGTGACAACTTTGTTGTATGGTAAGAAGACACTGGTGTACAAGAAGATCATATTAGTGCTCAGGTCTAATAAGTAGTGGGAACGGATGACGAAGAGGGAGGTCTTCTAGAAGAGTCTTGTGGTTTCAGAGAAGCACAGGAAAGGAAAGAAGAAGGACGAACAGAGGGGCAGCAAGGGATCCAAGAGATGCTTCAAGTGCAGAGAAGTAGGGCACTTTAAGTGGGAGTGTCCGCTTTGGACGAAGTGCAAGGGAGGAGAAAGCTCGGATTCCATCAGTATAGTCACTGAAAGTGAAGATTTGGATGAGCTCTTGGTGGTCTCGGAGGAGCCTATAGGGTGCGGTGTATCTAAGACGATTTTGGATAGATTTGCAGAGTGCAGAGGGTTCGAAGGGTCAGCAATGGTGTTCGAGTACAGCGGTAGGCCTAACAGTGCAGCATTGGATGGTTGGCCTCGGGGGACTCGGAGATAGAGTCAGCTTCTGCGGCATCTGGGGGACTTCAGCTCCAGGTGGAGCATCGGGCAGAGGTCGCTTTACGGATGGAAGAAGCTATAACACGGGTTCAGAGCAGAGGAGTGCAGAGGGAGGACCTATACCCAGCACTAGTGCCGGGGCTGTACAGGTCCAGGTGGAGAGGATTGTGCAGGAAGATAGGCGTGGCTCTGAGTGGACAGTGTCAGGTGGAGCATCAAGATATGCGGCGAGTGTCGGTAAAGGAACATTACATGATCTCTAGGAAAGTCCAGGATAAGTGATGCAGTTGCCAAGAAGAAGGATACCTACAACTTCAAAGATGGTGCAGAGAAACAAGCCAAAGACTTCAACGATGGAGGCGGTCATTCCGAAGGCCTCAAAGGGAGCTCAGTAGTTGAAGAAAAATGACAGTGGCAAGGTGAGCATGAGGGGCTATTAGGACATGCAGGGATACTAGGATCATGCAGGAGGATGTTGCCAGGTGTGCCAAGGCTTGGGCGCACCAAGGTGGAGATTGTAGGTGATGTGGTGCTCCCAAGCCTTGGGAGGCCATGGGTGGAGCTAGGGTGAGGGCTCCGGGGAGGTTAGGACAAGTATGGTCATAGGGTTAGGACATAAGTTGTCCTAGGATGGAGGCGGCATGTAACTCTCCATGGGTTTGAGGTTCGGATATTGAGGGCCTCAAGGGGCTTGGTCGGTGCTTCGGAGATCTGAAATTTAAGGTAGAGCAAGAAACCAAAGCCAAAGAATCAAGACTGTAGAAAAAAGATTTTTTACAGGTTAGCCGGCTCAATTCAAAACTGGGTCGGCTAAGTCTCATAGCATAGACAAAATAGAAAAATCGAGTTTCGAGACTGCTGGTACGGCACAGAACTGGACGGGCTCAGTTTCAGACTGAGCCGACCTAGTGAAACTTAGCCGGCTTAATGCTGAGACTAAGCCAACTCAATGCGCGGGCAGAGTTACGTAAGGATCTATTTTGGGCTAGGGTCTGGGTTGATCCTAGGGGTCTTAAGACTTGGTTTGAGAGGTCTTAAGGAGGTTAATTCATGTATAAGTTGGGATTAGATCCAGGAGATGAGAGCATACGAGATTTGGGCTCAGTGAGTGCTTTCATGTATTGGGTTAGCCTAAGAAAGTTTTTGAGCTGGGATTTATTAGGGTTCACGTGAAAACTCTAGGGTATATAAATCAGGACATTGTAATTTTTATAAAGGAAGGGAATGCAATTGAGCTTTTTGATAAGTAGTAAAAATATACTAATAAAAGTATTAAATTATAAAATAAATTAATTTATTTTTTAAAAATTGATATTTTTGTTAATCTTATATAGGAAAGAAGGCTACCAATATGAAGATCTTATTTTTCTGATTCAGATGAAATAAATTTTAAGCAAAACGGACTTCAAACGAGTCTGAAATTGAATTAAAAAAAATAAAAAAAAAGATAGAAAGAAAAAAAAGAGAAAAAAGAAAAAGAGAAGAGAGAGGCAGAAAGAGAAAAAAGATTTTTGAGAGAAAGAAAAGAAAGGACTTTTAATTTTTATATTCTTTTCTTCTTCCAACAATCAAGACATCGATCAAGGAGTTTCTCTTCTTGTTCACCAAGTTTTCCACACCAAGAGCGATGGACAATCAATTTCAGCAATCAAACAGTCTAATTTTTTTATGCATTTTATTTTATTTACTATTTTTGAACTTATTATCATGAACTAAATTTTCTTTTACTAAGGCTAAGGTGTAGCCACTCTTTTGATGTAATATTTAGTATAATTTATTTTTAATTTTTAAATTTTATTCATGAGAAGTATATAAATCTGATCTTAATATTTTTAGATTACTGGCCATCTTCTAATTGACTTGATGAACATAGATATTACGGACCAAGTACATCTATGTTATTACTTCTTGATTATATACCTTATATTATGAATCAAATTAGAATTTATATGCATGCGGAAATTTTAGTGCACTTTGAACGCAGCATATTTTAATTAGAAGATTTCACAAAACTTAATGCATTAATATTTATTTAAATTATACCTAGACCAAAGGATAATTAATAAATATTGATAGTTTTACTACGCCTGGACCAAAGGATAGTGAATGAACTAGGAAACCTCACCGTCATATGAAATAAAATTAATCTAATAATCTGAATATTGTATTGACCGAGTTGGTGAATCCGATTGCCTTAGTAATATATTGCTCTTAAGTTTAAAACCCTAATAATTACACTCTCTCTATTTTGTTAAAATTTTTAATTATTTTTTTATTTTATTCTTTAATTTTTTATTCTCATAAATCAGTCTTCTAAATAAAGTATAGGAAAGAGCTTTTCAGTACTTATTTTTCAATCCTCTAGGGGATGATACTCTACTCATTTACTTTATTACTTGATCGATTGGTGTACTTGCCATAGCTATAGATTAGCAAGCATCAAATTTTTGGTACCGTTGTCGGGAATTGTGTCTAAAATAATATTAAAATTTTGATCCTAGCTTTACTTTAGAATTTTATTTTTAAGTTTTATTATTTTTAAAAAATTTTTGTTCAGTGCATGATACGTACTGGACATAGTAACTTATTACGTTTAAATCCAAAAATTGAAAGAACCATTAGAAGACTACAATAAGAAAGAAATATGGCAGCTGAAGATCCTAACGATATCAATCTAAGATTGGATATGGCGACCGAAGGACGACATGAAGCTATTCGATCAGTACATCGTCCATTAAATAATTACATCACACCATCTGTAACCGATGCAGCTTTGAGCATCAGGAGACCGTCTGTACGAGCAAACAACTTTGAAATAAAATCGACGATGATCCAGATGATTCAATCAATTGTCCAATTCAGTGGACACGTGCATGATGATCCGAATGCCCATATTTCTAACTTTTTTGAACTTTATGATCCTTTTAAAATTAATGGGGTGTCGGATGATGCTATTAGGTTAAGGTTATTTCCTTTCTCTTTACAGGATAAAGCTAAAAGTTGGCTTTATTCTCTTTCTGCAGGTTCTATCACAACTTGGGATGTCCTAGCCCAAAAATTCTTAGCCAAGTACTTTTCACCTTCCAAGACTGTCAAGATGCGCAACGATATCACTTCTTTTATGCATATGGATATGGAGATACTATATGAGGCTTGGAAGCATTTTAAGAAATTGCTGAGGAGATGTCCACATCATCAACTATCCGTATGGCTTCAGGTACAAATTTTCTATAATGATTTATCTTCTACCAATCATTTTATGATTGATGCAGCAGTAGGAGGAACCATTAACCGAAAAATGGAGGAAGAAGCCTTCGATCTGATCGATGAGATGGCATCAAATAGCTATCAATGGCAGACAAAATGCATGATGCCAAAAAGACTAGCAGCTGTGCAGATGTAGATTGCGTGCCAACCTTACTAGTTGAAATTGTAGCCCTTAGAGCCAAAGTCAACAACTTGAAGGGAATAGCTATGCATGTTCAGAGCATCACCTGTGATCTGTGTGGAGGAGGACACGATACGAGCAATTGCTAGATAGCACAACAGCCACCCCCGAAATTTCAAGTACCTGAAAAGAAGTCCAACATGGAAGAGCGGATGGTCAAATTTATGCAAAACTAAGAATCAACTATAAAAAATTTAGAAGCCAAACTTAGATAGGACCAAGCAGCAACAATTCAAAACTTGGAGATGCAAATAAGTCAAATGGCTAAGATAATCTTCGAGAGACCTCAAGGATCCTTGTCCAGTAACACGGAGATCAATCCAAGGGAGCAAGTCAATGCTGTCATTCTAAGAAGTGGTACAAAGCTGGAGGAACCACGAAAGAGACTGAAGAGCCAACTACAAATAAGGAACCATCAACTAAAATTCATTAGTCACCAAAATAATCAGTAGCTGGATGGTCTCTAGGTATACAGTTTATCGATCCAAATGTGAAGCCCTATGTGCCGCCACTACCATTTTCAGAGAGACAAATACAGCATCCAGATAAGAAATTTTCTAACTTTTTTAAAATATTAAAGAATTTACATATTAATATTTTTTTGTAGATGCTATCACTCAAATGTCCAGGTATGCCAAGTTTCTCAAAGAAATCCTAACAAATAAGAAAAAGCTGAAGGAGCATGAGAGAATAAATTTGAATGAAGAATGCTCAACAATACTTCAAAATAAATTACCACAGAAGCTAAAAGATCCATGGAGTTTTACTATCCCTTGCATTATTGATGATTGTAGTTTTGATAAAATTTTATGTGATTTAGGAGCAAGTATTAATCTCTTACTTTTTTCTATTTTCAGGAAGCTGGGTCTAGGAGAACCGAAGTCCTACCACTATTATTCTTCAATTAGCCGACAAATGCCATCAAATATCCAAGAGGTATAGTGAAGGATGTCTTGGTAAAGGTAAACAAGCTTTATTTTCCCTGTTGATTTTATTGTTCTTGATATGAAAGAAGATTATGATGTACCCCTTATTTTAGGGAGACCCTTTTTAGCTACTGGAGGAGCTTTAATAGATGTTCAATAAAAAAAATTAATTCTTAGAGTCCAAGATGAACAAGTTACTTTTAATATTTTTAAAGTTATTAAACATTCCTAATGATAATCAAACTTATTTTCGTATAGATGATATTGACAATTTAGTGCATGAGTATTTTTTAGAAAATAGGTTTGAGGATCCTATTGAAGCTTGCATTGTCCAATCATAAGAGGGTTCAGCTGAAGATGAAAGGCAAACAAAAATGCATAAAATTATTAAAGGCCAGACCATATATTCCACGCATATACAGACCACGATTTGAAGAATTAGAAAGATCATCCACTCCTTTTTTAAAGACATCAATTGAAGAGCCACCTACTCTTGAACTTAAATCCTCTTCCTTCTCATTTAAAATATGTTTTCCTTGGAAGGTTCATCGCACTTATCTGTTATTATTTCTTCTTCTTTGATAGATTTAATGGAAGAGAAAGTTGTTGAAAGTACTAAAGAAATATAAAAAGGCATTTGGATGGACCATAGCAGACATCAAAGAAATTAGTCCCTCAATTTGTATGCACAAAATTCTCATGGAGGACAACTATGAGCCTACAGTTCCAACCCCAAAGAAGACTCAACCCCAAGATGCAAGAAGTGGTCAAAAAGGAGGTAATCAAGCTACTGGATGCAGGTATTATTTATCCTATCTTCGATAGTTCATGGGTGAATCTTGTTCAAGTAGTTCCTAAGAAAGGTGGGATTACTGTAGTTCAAAATGATAATAATGAATTAATTCCTACTAGAACTGTTACTGGATGGAGAGTATGTATGGATTATAGAAAATTAAATGATGCAACTAGAAAAGATCATTATCCTCTTCCATTCATTGATCAGATGTTAGAAAGGTTAGCTGGACATGATTTTTACTGCTTTCTAGATGGATATTCTGGTTATAATCAAATTGCCATAGCACCTGAAGGATCAAGAGAAAACTACTTTTACATGTCCTTATGGTACATTTGCTTTTAGAAGAATGCCGTTTGGTTTATGTAATGCACCATCTACTTTTCAACGATGCATGATGGCTATTTTTTATGATATGATTGAAAATTCTCTTGAAATATTTATGAATGATTTTTCTATCTTTGGATCCACATTTGATAAATGCTTGCATAACTTATCTTTTATTTTACAAAGATGTGAGGATACTAATCTTATCTTAAATTGAAAAAAGTGTCATCTGATGGTACAAGAAGGCATAGTGTTAGGCCACAAGATTTCATATAAAGGTATTGAAGTGGATAGAGCTAAGCTTGAGGTGATCGAAAAGTTACCCATACCGACCTCAGTTAAGGCTATTAGGAGCTTTTTGGGGCATGCTAGGATTTTATCCGTCAATTTATAAAAGACTTCTCTCTAATTTCTAAACCTTTATCTAAATTATTATGTAAAGATGTCTTCTTTTCATTTTTTTGATGAATGCTTTGTAGGCATTCAACACCCTCAAGGAGAAGCTTGGTCACGGCACCTATTATGGTAGCACCAGATTGGTCCCTACCTTTTGAGTTGATGTGTGATGCTAGTGACACAGCCATAGGAGCAGTACTTGATCAAAGAAAGGATAAGATTTTTCAAACTATATACTATGCTAGCCGCACTTTGACTGAAGCTCAACAAAAATATGCAACCACTGAAAAGGAGCTTCTGGCAGTAGTATTTGCATTAGACAAATTTCATTCTTATCTTATTTTATCTAAAGTTATTATATACACCGACCATGCAGCTCTAAAGTATCTCCTTACCAAGAAAGATGCAAAACCCAGATTGATCAGATGGATTCTTTTGCTACAAGAGTATGATTTGGAGATCAAGGACAAGAAGGGCATAGAGAATTCAGTTGCTGACCACCTTTCTAGACTGAAAAACATCACAGAGAAGGAATTAGATATTTGCCCTATCAAGGAGGAATTTCTAAATGAACGCCTCTATGCTATATCAGGTAGAACGTTTCCATGGTATGCTGATATTATTAACTACTTGGTTGGTAAGGTTTTTCCACTTGGTCTTTCTTTTCAACAAAAGAAGAGGTTCTTATCTATTGTTAAACATTATTTCTGGGATGAACCCTTCTTGTATAAGTGTTGTTTAGAGCAGGTCATTAGAAGATGCATTCCAGAGGAAGAAATAGGAGAAAATTCTGCATCATTGTCATGATCGGGAGGCAGGAGGACATTTCGGCCCAACTAGAACAGCTTATAAGGTTCTTCAATCAGGTTTTTATTGGCCCTCTCTATTTAAAGATGCTCATACTTATGTCTCTTCATGTGACCGCTGTCAAAGAACTGAAAATCTCTTTAGAAGACATGAAATGCCTTTAAACAATATTCTTGTGTGTGAAATTTTTGATGTTTGGGGTATTGATTTTATGGGACCTTTTCCTAGTTCTTTTTCAAATCAATATATACTTATGGCTATAGATTATGTTTCAAAATAGGATAGAAGCAGCACCCTTTTCCAACTAATGATGCTAAGGTAGTTGTCAAATTTTTGAAAAAGCATATTTTTACATGTTTTGGCACTCCTAGAGCAATCATTAGTGATGGAGGTAAACACTTTTGTAATAAATAATTTGAAAATATGTTAATCAAATATGGTGTCACTCATAAAATAGCTATCCCCATATCATCCACAAATCAGTGGTCAAGTAGAGGTGTCTAATAAGGAAATTAAAAAGAATTTTAGAAAAAACTATAAGTGCATCTAGAAAAGACTTGATCATTGAAATTAGATGATGCATTATGGGCATATAGAACTACATATAAAATACCTATTGGTATGTCCCCATATAGGCTACTCTTTAGGAAAAGCATGCCACCTTCCCTGTTGAGCTAGAACATAAAGCATATTAGGGCCATGAAAATTCTTAACTTTGATATACAAGATGCATAAAAGAACAGGTTAATGCAAATAAATGAGATGGACGAATCTTCGCCATCATGCTTATGAGAATGCCAAGAATTACAAAGAACGTACTAAGAAATGACATGATAACCATATTGTAAAAAGAGAATTTCCATGAGGGACATCAAGTTCTCTTGTATAGTTCACGGCTACATTTATTTTCAGAAAAGCTAAAATCAAGATGGATAGGTCCTTATACAATTACTAAGATATTTCCATCTGGAGCAGTAGAGATCTTTGATGAATTAAAAGGTACCTTCAAGATAAACGGTCATAGACTGAAAAAATTACATTAATAAAAGTTTTGAAAAGAAGAAGGAAGCATTTCAATTATATGATCCACTTTAGAACTCAAAGAAAGTCAAGCTGAAGACTATAAATCAGAACTACTAGATAGGTTGCTTTCTTTTCTTTTTAGTTTTGATCATTTTTCTTTTCTTTTATTTTTTAGTAATTTATTGTTGCTCTTTTACTATTTTGGTGTGTATTTTCAATTTTGCAGAAAAAAATTAATGAGAGCTCAAGCAAAATTTTAAAGCTTTTAAAGAACCAGACTGAACCAAATCAGGTGTATTCCTTCCTGTCCTTTATTGCACCCTTTATTTTTCTTTCGCCTTTAAGAAGAATAAGTTAGAGGGTAAAAAAAAAAATTTAACCATGTGTCAAGAAAAAAATTTTGAGCAAGATAAACTGGATAAGTGATAAAAGATAGAAATATCTGCTAATGAATATAATGAATTAAAGAAGTATATTAGTTAGTCAGACTTTTAACAGCCTACTTAGATCATCAAAAGACTATTAGTACTTCTAATTGCACATGCATACTAACAAGGCAAAGTAGGTATTGATTATAAGGCCAACTGAGGATTCAATTATCACTAAAAATTGATAATTAATATACATTCTAATCAAAAAAACTTGAATTTAAGGAAAGAGCTACTTGCCTAAAAATAAAGTGCAAAAGACAGAGTATATATGGATTGCCCAAAGCCTAGTAACTGGGTCTCTGCACCTAGGTCAAGTATGAAAATTCATGTAAAATGGTGAAGGGAAAGGCCAGGATGCTCAGCACATAAAAAAAAAAAGAAAAAGAGGGGGGTGTGAAAGCTACCTTAATTCATGAGTATAAAATTGAGAATATATAAAAAATTGATCAAAATAGATAATAAGAGAGGATACTTTTGTCCACGAACATAAGTGCTGTAGATCTTTGATGTACTCTAAGAAAGTTTTTAATTATATTGACTAAAAAATTTGCTTCTGAAGCTCAATGCTTAGTTAGCAGTATTTTCTAAACTTTTTGATCCTTTAATCCTAGATTTTATCTTTGTGATGGATAATCTTATTGAAACATATGGTATTAAATAAAACATTGCTAAGGGACTAGCAATGACTAAGTTGAGAGATGTGATAAGTGGTAAAAATATACTAATAAAAGTATTAAATTATAAAATAAATTAATCTATTTTTTTAAAAATTAATATTTTTGTTAATTTTATGTAGGAAAGAAGGCCATCCAATATGAAGATCTTATTTTTCTAATTCAAATAAAATAAATTTTAGACAAAACAGACTTTAAACGAGCCCGAAATTGAATTAAAAAAAAAGAGATAGAAAGAAAAAAAGAGAAAAAAAGAAAAAGAAGAGAAAGAGAAGAGAGAAGTAGAAAGAGAAGAGTGATTTTTGAGAGAAAGAAAAGAAAGAACTTTTAATTTTTATATTTTTTTCTTCTTCCGACAATCAAGACATCGATCAAGGAGCTTCTCTTCTTCTTCACCAAATTTTCCGCACCAAGAGTGACGGATAATCAGTTTCAGCAATCAAACAGTCTAATTTTTTTATGCTTTTTATTTTATTTGCTATTTTTGAATTTATTATCATGAACTAAATTTTTTTTTACTAAGACTAAGGTGTAGCCACTCTTTTGATGCAATATTCAGTATGATTTATTTTTAATTTTAAATTTTATTCATGAGGAGTATATAAATCTGATCTTAATGCTTTTAGATTACTAGGCCATCTTCTAATTGATCTGATGAACATAGATGTTACGGACCAAGTACATCTATGTTATTGCTTTTTTGATTATATACCTTGGTATTATGAATCAAATTAGAATTCATATGCATGCGAGAATTTTAGTACGCTTTGGATGCAGCGTATTTTAATTAGAGGGTTTCACAAAATTTAATGCATTAATATTTATTTAAATTACACCTGGACCAAAGGATAATTAATAAATATTGATAGTTTTGCTACGCCTGAACCAAAGGGTAGTGAATGAACTAGGAAACCTCAGAGTCACATGAAATAAAATTAATTTAATAATCTGAATATTGTATTGATCGAGTTGGTGAATCCGATTGCCTTAATAATACATTGCTCTTAAGTTTAAAATCCTAATAATTACACTTTCTCTATTTTCTTAAAATTTTTAATTATTTTTTTATTTTATTTTTTAATTTTTTATTCTCATAAATCGGTCTTCTAAATAAAGCATAGGAAAGAGCTTTTCAGTACTTATTTTTCAATCCTCTAGGGACGATACTCTACTCATTTACTTTATTACTTGATCGACTGGTGCACTTGCCATAGTTATAGATTAGCAAACATCACTTTTCTCCTTAAGTTTCTTCTCTCTTCTCTCTGGTTCCAACACTAAAATCCTAGTTTCTCTCATCTTTCTTAGATCTTCTTCGGTTTGCTGGATTAACACCCAGGTTTATGCAACAGATCGGATCGGCCGTGGCTCCGAGTAGCCGTAAGACTAACACGCAGGGGGCGGTAGTGATCAACACAAGGAATGTCATGGCGATGACGATGGTCCTCCATCCTCTATCCATAAAAAAATACATATATCTATAAATTTAAAAAAAAATATGTGAAACCATCAGTTGAATTGACGAGTTCTGACCACCTCAATGTTAGATTGTCCGTGAAATTGCCGATTCAACGCGCGATTTCAATGTGAATGATAGTTTAAAAAATAAATTAAGAAGAATGGTATTTTTAAAAATAAAAAATAAAAAAATTTGAGGTTTTAAATCTTAAATAATAACGCATCTTGCCGTGGCTCCCTGATCCATCTATTTCAGGGCATCATACTAACGATTGTTATTTGCTTCTAGATTTATAGTTAAAATTTTTCTCTAAAAATAGTCATTAGTACAGTGGCTGTTATAATGAAAATTTACGGACAATAGCAGAAAAATAATGATATTTTCTTTCTAATCATTTTTATTGAATTAAAAAATATTATTTGTTTCAGACGATAAAAATCTGAATTTTAAAAACAGCATTGTACATTAAAAAAAGTATAAATAAAATGATGGACATTATCTATATTATAACAAACCATTCTGATGCTAAATGATGTGTCATGATATTCATCATTTTTTCTTGTTATTATATATAAAAGTGGGAGGGGGCGGAGACATTGTCAAGTGGCCGGACATAATCTGTCGTGACTCTTCTTATGTTTATTCTTTAGAACTTCTGCGCACTGTTGAAGCTAACATGAAAGACGTTTGCTTTGAATAAATGTGTAGTTCGAGGATTTTGCTCTCCCTGTGATTACGTGAGAAAAAGAAAGCTATATGCATATTTTCCATCTGGACCATCATATTTGTGATTGAAAAATTGGTTTACATTTTCAATGACCTATCAATTCCTTATTTTCCAAGAATTTTGTACTGTAATTTTGCCTAACATTGTTAACAATTCATATGGCCTTCAACGCTGAATCTACATACGAAGTATCTGTTTTCGTGACTTCGGCGGAAGAATTGAGAATTTTGCATTTTGAATCCTCTTATTTTTATGTATGCATCTTTCTTCTCTCCTAAGATTTTTCTTAAAAATTTTAAATAATCTCAAAAAATAGCTCGCGTATGTTGACAAATACACTATAGCTCGTGAACGTGTATTACATGATAAATATATATAGTTTCTAATAGCAAAAAGTATATGCATTGTATAAAAATTTTATACACATTTGTATAAGAAAATCTATGCATTTGTTGTCAAGGATACTCGCTCAACTTCAACTTAATATATGATTTGGGTGCATCGACTAGTCCAGGGACAAAAGCATCCAAAAGTTTTAAATCTAGCTAATTCTTGAAGAAAAATATAATTATGTCCAACTAATGACTAAGATAAGTTTCAACTATAAATCAATATTCCTAGGTTCCTATCTTTAAATTAATTTGACTTTAAATTAAGTTTTACGTAATCTAAGATTTTGTGCAACAGTAATATTGCTTCATTTGACATAGGTGTTATAGGTTTGAAATATGGAAATTGCCTCTTTGCACATAAGGTTGAGCTCGTGTACATCTAATCCTTCTCAAACCTTCAATGGCAAAAATGTCATGCATTGGAATGCCTTTTTGATTTAAGCTAAAATTTTGTGGCTTGAAATTTTTATTCTATATTAATTCTATACTTGTAGGTAGAACAAAAACCTGCAAAGCAAAAAGGTAAACTATGAGATTTCTAATAAAATTATGGAAGGTGTTACCTTTGCTTTAGTATAAAGATGAGTCAGTGATATCTTTCTTGCGAACTCTACCACCATATTTTGTATTTATTGCGACTTAAACTGCTAATTGATGGTATTGGTGCAGAATCTAGTTGACGCTGGATCGAGCTAGAATTAAGGGAGAATAGATCGTTGCCTATAAAATAAAGTCTCATTCGAAGTCGAGGATGGTGGTTCCTGCAGGGCCCTTCGACAATCAAGTCAGCTTTTCTCGCCAACAGAAATAGAGTGCTCAGAATAATGGAAAGGAGAGTGAGAGCTTGGAGAAAACGTATCTGAAAGATCTCTTTTATAGATAGAGCCTATAACAAATCGATGGCAACAGCCATAACTGTCTGATAGTGGATCGTTCAAGACCACGTGAAGTTTGTTATGGAGGATGAGTGGTCGTTTATCGTGACATGCCAGTTTGTTATGATTTAATAGTTGAAGTCCGGATGAACTATGCCTCAGCAAATCGAGGGAGGTTTTGGATATCCTCAAGATCAACCATGCATTGTTTGATATTAGTTTTATCTAGGATGGATGCCGAGGTCCTTTCGATGATGAGAAGAAGTTCTTCCGGAATGAGTCCTTTTGGACAATTGAAAGAAGTCCGAAAGGAATCCTACTGAAGGAGTCCAGGATGAGTTCAACTTGGAAGGGAAGCCCATCTGAGGGAGGGGTCTGGAGTCCAACTGATGGAGAAGTCTGGAAGGGGCTCGACTGAAAGAGAAGTCCGAAAGAAGCTCGACTGATGGAGAAGTCTAGAAGGAGTTTGACTGACGGAGAAGTCCGGAAGGAGTTCGACCAAAGAAAAAGTCCGATGGGAGTCTGACTGAAGGAGAAGTTCGGAAGGAATTCGACTTATGCAGAAGTTTGGAAGAAGTTCGACTAAAGGAGAAGCCTAGAAGAAGTCCGACTGATGTAGAAGTTCGATGGAAGTTCGACTGAAGAAGAAGACCGAAAGAAATTCGATTGACAGAGAAGCCAGAAAGGAGTCCGATTAAAGAGAAAGCTTAGAAAGAGTTCGACTGATGGAGAAGTTCGAAAGAAGTCCAACTGACGGAGAAGCCCGGAAGAAGTTCAACTAACGGAGAAGCCCAGATAGAGTCCTACTGAAGGAGAAGTCTGGTGGAAGTCCGACTGAAGAAGAAGCTCGAATGAAATTCGACTGATGAAGAAGCTCGGACGAAGTCCTGCTGAAGAAGAAGCCCGATGGGAGTTTGACTGAAGGAGAAGTCCAGAAGGAGTTTGACTAATGGAGAAGTACGAAAGAAGTCCGACTAAAGAAAAAGCTTAGAAGAAGTCCGACTGACGGAGAAGCTTGGAAGAAGTCCGATTGATGGAGAAGCCCGAAAGGAGTCCTGCTGAAGGAGAAGCTCGATGGGAGTCTGATTGAAGGAGAAGTCTGAAAGAAGTTCGACTGATGGAGAAGTCTGAAAGGAGTCTGACTAAAGAAGAAGCCTGAAAGGAGTTTGACTGATGGAGAATTTCGGATAGAGTTTGACTGATGGAGAAGTCCAGACGGAGTCCTACAGAAGGAGAAGCCCGATGGAAGTCCGACTGAAGGAGAAGTCCGAAAGGAGTTCGATCATTTTGAAGATTGTTGAAGTCGTGGTTGGAGCTCTTCTACGATTATAGATACCTTTCTACCGATCATCAAACCAAGCTTCGACAGGAGCGGAGTTTATCCCCAATACAAGTCTTCCTACTTCTGAGTTCAAGATTTAAAGAAAGGAAGTAAAAAGATGACTGTCGAAATCTTTTTCTGAATTTTGCGCCCATTAAATGGAAAGTCGGAATGATTTTTGTGGCGATGCTAAAATTTTTTTAATTATGAAATGATTTGAGAAGATGACTTTTCAAAACTCCCGTCGAGATGTTACCCTGAATACTGTGTAATTAAAATTTTATCGATCGTCAGTCGCCCGCCAAGGTTCGCGGGATACCTGCCAGTCAAGGATCGGTTGGAAATGATCCACTATCATAACTGCCTCGGACTCCATAGGCTATTTTAACCTGCCTTCCTTCTTTGGGAGGAGTCTCACTTCCTCCAAGTTCTCCTCCTTTTCTTGGACTTCCTCCTATTCGAGAGTTCTTTCAATTCCTTCCTCCATTCTTCCTGCAAGCGAGCATTCTCTGGCTCGTCCATCATCGTGCCAGTCATCTTGTTGCCTTCCCCGACATCCTAGGTTAGTTTCGTAATCTTTCTTTTATTATTTCTGCCTCTCTTGCTCCTTCCTCCCATGGTTTTCTTCAAGAAATCTCTGTATCCTATCTTAACTGATTTTCGGAGGTTTTTCTTGGGTTTAGGTTGATCCGGATGTCCTCCAAAATCCTTCAATCTATTGGTTCTTAAAGTTCATCCGATCCCTTCTTAGACCCCATTCCCATAGTCGAGGCCGTACCTAAGAGTATGTCTCATCATCCTTTTGTACCAGATACCATTTCCTACACTCTGACTCTGAACAACCTCTCCTTAGTTAGGATTAAATACAGGATCCCCTAGGAATTTAATCTTGAACTCTCCAGGTCAAGTGACCAAGCTAGTTTCCCTCCGTCCGACCGATTTTGCTTGTATTTAAAAATTTTGCACACTGGATTTCGACTTCCACTCTCATCTTTCGTAGTTGTACTCTTTCACTTTTTGAACATCTTTCTTGCTTCCATAGTATCAAACTTCTTTAGGTTCATGATCAGATTTCCTTTCCTCTGCCATCTGGCTGAAGTTCATCTAACTATCTTTTTCTTTAAAATTTTTTTTACCTTCAAATGCCATCCTTTCATGAAAGATTGGTGGTACTTCTCCTCCTAGTTCGGTAAGAAGGAGCTTCTGAAAGCTGCTCCTTCTTCCATTCACAACTAGAAGAAAAAGTACTTCTTCATGCACTGTCCGACCTTGGTGCTGGATCTCTTCTTCTAGGGCTTTCTTAGGGAATCGGTGCACCGAGCTTCTAGTTTAGATAGAGTCAATCTCGATTCTTTCAATAAACTCAAGGCATACCGAGCTTCTCTTCTTCCCGACTTTCAAAACGAATAGACTCTGTTCAACCTAGATTTGAGCCCTCTTGATCCTGTTGGTATACTTTTTACTTTTTGAACTATTATGAGATCGTAGATGCATTTTTGCTGATTGTAATTTTTCTTTGTTGCAGAGATGGATACTGAAGCTGTAGGGATGCTCACTAAGGGCCTCTATGCTCAGAAGAGGAGAGAAAAGGCCACGGGTGAAAACTTAAAAAGGATGAAATGCTCAGAAGAGGAGAGAAAAGGCCCCGGGTGAAAACTCAAAAAGGATGAAAGTTGGTGCCCCGAGCTCTATGGCTCCAGTCATCCCTATGATTTCCACCAAAGCCGCCCCGGATGTCGAAGCTCCTCCCATTACCGAGGTCGGCACTGTCGGTGCAGACTCCATGCCTCCTGCTTCCTCGAGCCTCCATATAGGAGAACTAGTCTCAAAGGCCCCCATTGAAAGAAAAAAGAAGGACGATAAGAAGAAGAAGAAGAAGTCGGATATCATAAAGATAGCCTGCAAGGCTCGTCTGGGCGAGCCAAGCGATGGCGGCAATGATCTGGGAGAAGATCCCTTCAAAAATTTGGAGATAATCTGGGACTTAACTAACAAGTTTGTCATACCCGAGATGGTGGATCATATGACCGACCTTGATCAGACATAGTTCATTTGGAGTTTCCTCAGAACCTTCTTGAAGGTGACTACTTTATTATATTTTCTTTTTCATTTTTTTTCTTCTTTTTTCTATCTTAGCATCACTCACCTATGGCAGTCAGGTCATCAAATACTTATCTATATAAAAAGGGCGCACCACCAGGAGATAGAAGTGCTAAAGGTCAAGGAGGATCTTCAAGTCGAGATCGACCATCTCAAAGTGGAGAAGACCATCGTGGCCGAACGCTTGGCACGGGAGAAGGCAGCAGAAGTCAGGAGTCTCTAGGATGCGCTCCGAAATGAAGAGTTCATCTCGACTGGACTAAAAGCTGCATTGGCCCTGGAGGAAGAGAGGAGGAAAGAAGCTGAGATCAAGATCGTCGATCTGAAGGCCCAAATGGCAAAGTTGATCTCGGAGGCAATAGCTCAGGCAGTGGAAGAGTTCAAAGCCTCATCCAAAATGAGGAACCTGAACATCGCGTTCGGCCAACAGACGTTCATCAAGGATTTCAAACTTTGCGAAGGTAGAGTGGCCCAAAAATTTTTTGAGTTTGATCTCGACTTTTTGGAAGAGGAGGACCCTGACGAAGAAGCGGGGCCATCCGATGCCGCGACCGATCCTGCCTCCTGTCCATCCAAATCTACCACGGAGATGCTCAAGCCTGCCCAAAAACCAGAAGTGGCCAAGAGCGTCCTGACTTCATCTGCTGCCGCATCTCCCGAGATTGAGGACCTCGAATAGTTGTATTTTATCTTTTTCCTCTTTTATTTTATCCTGTACTTAGAAACTTTTGGTTAAATGAAAGCATACTTTCTTTTGTCAATACCTCTAAGTGTTTTTCTTGTGCATCAAATATAGTCTCCTATTGGTGCCGATCCACTGCCTTAAGGAGTTTTCTTGAAATCAATGATCAAAAATCTGAAAAAAGAAGCTCATCATTTAAAAAAGAAGCTGAAGAAGACTGAGGATGAGCTTCAAAGATCCAGTAAGAATGCTTCGGAGGTGATAATTGAGATCACCCACCTTTGAAAATTACATATGAAAGACTTCATTAGCTATAATATCAAGAAAGAAAACTTCGAGAAGGAGCTTGCGAGGTTTAGGAAGGATGCCAATGACAAGTCTTGGGTGCTTGCCATGAAGATCAGCTCCCTTGAGTCCAAACTTAACATTGAGAAGGAGAAGGTCAAATTGTTGGAGGGAAGCTCGTCCTGATCTTCGGATAAGACACAGCATAACTGGGATTGGTTGAAGAAGCTTTTGGAGCTTCAGAAACAACTCCAAGATGTCAAAGCTTGGCACAATTATCAAAAAATTGGCTGGGCGAAAAAGTTGACCAGGATCGAAGGCCAGCTTAAGTCAGCTAATGAGGAGGTGGCCCACCTTCAAAAGCTGTTTGCCGGTGGCCAGCAAGCCGATACTTTGAGGGAGTCAGTGCAGCTCGCTTTTTATTGAAAGTTCTTTGACGATCTTTTTCTATTGTATGAGAGGGAGAAGGCCGAGCTTTAGCAATTGAAGATTCAATTGATCTACGAGCATCAGGCTGTCAAGGATGCAGAGGCCGAATTCTAGGTCCTGAGGAAGCAATGATGAGAGTTTGAAGATTTTGGTGAGCTGATAGGATGTTCATAGGAGACCTGCTGAAAAAGAAGGAGCTCGAAGAGGAGATCTTCAGGCTGAAATAGGCTTTGATGATGGTTGGGGCCGATAGTCCAAAGTCTGAGAAATCCGATTCATCTTAGGACTTCGATCTTTTTCCTTCTTTCTTTTTTATATAACTAGTCTTGTAGACCTTTACTCTCATCTTTACCTTATAATAATTTTTTATTTCTAATAAAATGGTACTTTCTTTCATTGTTTTTCATCTTGTGTAAATTTAGTGTTTGTCGATGTTTTCGCTTTCTTTACTTCATCTTCTGTCGGTGCAGCCATTAGAGATATCGAACTAGAGTCCCTCCCCCAAATTAGGACGAGATTCTCTTTTCATTCTTGGCGCAGTCATAGGAGGATATATACCAGTGCCGTTGACAGGGTCTCTCTCCACCTCTCATCTTAGATTAACGAGGCCTTCATCTTGTTCATGTTAGGATGAGGTTCTCCTTCTGTTCCTAATATGACTATAAGGGCACGTAAGGACTGCTACTAGAGCCTCTTCCCTCCTCTCATCTTATATTAACGAGGCCATTGTCTTGTTTATGTTAGGATGAGGTTCCCCTTCTGCTTCTAACATGACTGTAGGGGCACATAAGGACGACTGCTAGGGCCTCTTTTCTCTCATCTTTTATTAACGAGGCTTTCATCTTGTTCATGTTAGGACAAGGTTCTCCTCATGTTCCTAACATGGCTATAGGAGCATGTAAGGGCCGCTACTAGGGCCTCTTCTCTCCTCTCGTCTTACATTAACGAGGCCTTTGTCTTGCTTATGTTAGGACAAAGTTCTCTTCTTATTCCTAACATGACTGTAGGGGCACGTAAGGATCGCTACTAGGGCCTTTCCCCTTCTCTCATCTTACATTAACGAGGCCTTCGTCTTGCTCGTGTTAGGATGAGGTTCTCCTCCTGTTCCTAACATAGCTGTAGGGACATGTAAGGGCCGCTTCTAGGGCCTCTTTTCTTCTCTCATCTTACATTAACGAGGCCTTCGTCTTACTCATGTTAGGATGAGGTTCTCCTTCTATTTCTAACATGCCTATTTTTTTGCCCAACGATGAAGCTTGGGAGATTACTATCATTACTGTTTTACAACAAGGACTAAGATGCTAAGGTAAAGAAATTTTATTGCAATGAAGTTTTTGATAATATATCCGTAAGTTTTTCGAGTTTCACGATTGGGATAGGTCGGCTCCTCCAAGCTCTTTCAAGTAATACGTTCCGGGTTGGACGACCTCTTTGACCTCATAAGGTCCTTCTCAATTTTGGATGAGCTTTTCTTAGTTCTGAGGTTGTGAGACAGCTACTCGTCGAAGCACCAAATTTTCTACTTTGAATGCTTTGTCTTTGACTTTGAAGTTGTAATATCGAACTACCTTCCATCTATAAGTAGCCATCCGAACTTGAGCTTCTTCTCATTTTTCTTTCAGCAAGTCGAGGTTAGTCTTGAGATCTTGCGAGTTGCGTTATTCATTAAATGCCACAACTTGCACCGACGAAAGTTTAAGCTCTATTGGGATAACAACTTTTGTTTCAAAGGCCAAAGCAAATGGAGTCTTCCCAATTAGCAATCTTTGGATAGTTCGGTATGCCTAGAGTATATGATAAAGTTCATCTATCCATATTTCTTTTGCCCTCTCAAGTCTTGCTCTGATTTTTTATAGCAGGATTCTATTGGTTATGTTGGCCTCGTCGTTTGCTTGTGGATGAGCTACTGATGTAAAATTATAAGAGATATTCAAGTCTTCACAAAATTCAATGAATTTTGCTTCGATAAATTATCGCCCATTATCTATTATGAGAGTTCGAGATAAGCCAAATATGCAAATAATGGACTTTCAGATGAAGTTCTATACTTTTTTCTCAATGATTTTGGCTAGAGGTTCAGTTTCAACCCACTTTGTGAAGTAATCGATTGCCATTAGGAGGTACTTCTGCTGTCTGGACACCACGGTAAAGGGCCCAAGTATATCCATCCCCCATTGCATGAATGGCCAAGGGATGCTTAAGGGCATAAGCTCGGAGGTTGGTTGTCTTTGAATGTTCGCATTTTGTTGACACCAATCATACTTTCTGATATACTCTATAGAATCATGGTACATTGTTGGCTAATAGTTGCCTTGCTGAAGTAGTTTGTGAGATAAGGATCGAGCTCCTAAATGACTCTGGTAGATTTCTTCAAGCATTTTCTATAATACAAAGTTGGCTTCAGAGGATCGAAGACATTTTAAGAGTGGCAAAGAATACGATCTTTTGTATAACTTGCCTTAATAGAGGACATACTGGAAGGCCTGGTTTTTTAATTTTTGAGCTTCTTTTGGGTCATAAGGTAGAACTCCGTCTTTGAAATAAGTGAGTAGTGGGTCAATCCAGCTCGACTCTTACTCAACTTACAGCACAAACTACGGTTCTTTCGAACTTAGGCACTTCAGAACTTCGAAGAAGACTTTCTTGGATAGTTCGGCTAGGGCTAGTATAGCCAGCTTGAAGAGGAGGTCGACCCTGACATTTTCTGCTCTTGGGATCTGCTGGATGTTGAAATTATTGAAGGCCGAGGTTAAGTTCTTTACTTTTTTAAGGTACTTTATCATACTTTTCTTCTAAGTGTCATAATTGCTGCTAACTTCCTACCACCAACTGAAAATCACTATAAGCTTGAAGCCGATCTGCTTCTAATTCTTTGGCTATCTTTAGTTCTGCTATCAGAGCTTCATATTCTGCCCTATTATTCATCATGAAGAACTTGAAATGCAGCATGTATTCGATAATGACTCCTTCAGGATTGACCAGGATCAACCTAGTACCTACGCCTGAAGCATTGGAAGAGTCATCCACATACAGGGTCCAAAAATCTTTCGAAAGATCCACTCTTTTTTCGGGGGAGCTTGATTGCAACTATGAAATGCTGGCCTCTTTTTGCACGGGTTTGACATCATCTGGGATAGTGCATTCAATTATGAAATCGATCAGTATCTGAGCCTTGATTGATGGTCGAGGTTGAAAGTTGATGTCGAATTCTGAAAGCTTGATTGTCCACTTTGCTATTCTCCCTAAGGCGTTAGTTTGATGAAGAATTGCTTTGATTGGTTGATCAGTAAGGAGAGTTATAGTATTCCCCTAGAAGTAGGGTCGAAGTCTCCTGGCTGTAATAAAAAAAAGTATAAGTTAATTTTTCTAACTTAGTGTATCTCATCTCAGCGTCTCTCAAGACTTGGCTTATATAGTAGATTGATCCTTGCACTTTTGCCTCTTTCTTGACTAGGATTATTGTAAGGGCTGCTGGGGAGACTGTCAGATATAAAAATAATCCTTATCTAGGTTCGGACTTGGCCAATAGGGGAGGCGAGCCGAGGTAGCTCTTGAGTTCTTCAAATGCTTGTTGACATTTAGTATCTTCGTAGAAGTTTTTTGGCTGTTTGAGAACTTAAAAGAAAGGCATGCATCGCTCGATCGATCTTAAGACAAAATGGTTCAGAGCTGCCATCTTTTCCGTTAGGCGCTGAACTTTCTTTATTGATTTTGGGGCAATCATATCTTGAATGGCCCGAATCTTCTTCGAATTTACTTTAATTTTGCATCTCGACACCATGAATCTGAAAAAATTTTCCAAAGTCATACCAAATGTGCATTTGATCGAATTCAACTTCATCTTCTATTTCTGAAGGATGCTAAAAGTCTTCTTAAAGTCGACTATGTGATTTGTTAAAGTTTGACTCTTGACAAGCATGTTATCTACATATACCTCCATATTATGATCGATCTGCTTCTTGAAGATCTTATTGACCAGGTGCTGGCATATTGCTCCTACATTTTTGAGTCCCAAAGATATAACACTGAAATAATAAAGACCACGATCAGTAATAAAAGTAGTTTTCTTCTCATCTTTTGGCACCATTCGGATCAGATTGTAGCTGAAGAAGGCATTCATGAAAGTGAGGAGCTCATGGCTCGAGGTTGCGTCCACCAGTCGATCAATTCTAAAAATGGATAACTATCTTTTGGACAAGTCTTGTTCAACTTCTTGAAGTTTATTCATATGCTTCACTTGCCATTCGCCTTCTTAACTAGGACCATATTGGAAACCAGATCGGATAGGAGACTTCTCTGATAAATCCGATCTCGAGGAGCTTGTCTACTTTTTCTGCAATTGCCTTCTGTCTCTCTGGGGTATGACTGAGCATCTTTTCTTTTACTGACCGATGCTTAGGATCAACAGCTAGATGATGTTCCATAGCTTTGGCATCAATTCCTAGCATGTTAGTGGGGACTCAAGCAAAAACTTCTATATTTTTCTATAAGAATTTGACAAGTTGCTCTTGCACCTCTTCTCTTAGAATGAAATTGATCTACACTGTGTGATCCTTATTTCCATCATTCAATGGGACTGAGATAAGATCTTCCATGGATTCTCTTCATTCTTCTGTATGATCGTTTCGAACATCCAACCTATCAATTGGGCAAGGATCAGACTGCTCACCCTTTTGCAGGGCAATTGAATAGCAATATCTTGCCAAAACTTGATCTCCTTTGATCTCTCCAATCCCGCAGCTTGTTGAAAACTTTATTTTTCGATAGTAGGTCGACACTATTGCCCGAAGCGTATTTAGGCTAGATCGATCAAGAATTATATTATAAGCAGATGGAGCTTTTACTACCAAAAAATTTACTTGCGCCTTGGACTACTTCGAATATTGATAAGAACACGATGTTGTCGTTAAGACACCGTATTTATCAGTTTAATCCGACTTCTTAAAATAATTAAAAATACGTAAATAGCAGTGAGTCGAGTCGAACCCATAGGAAATATAGTATTTTTAGATTTAAAATATTTGATTTTTTTTTTAAAAAAAAGATTTGAGTTTTGAAATCAAAAGTGAAGTTAAAAAATAAAAAGCAAAAATTAAAAGATGCAGAAATTTAAACTTGATACTAAGATCTACTAGTTAGATCTTAGCATCTACTTGCAATAAAATAAAAAGTAGTAATTTAAATATAAAAATTAAATTATAATAAAAATAAAAAAATATGAATTTAAAAAATATAAAAATAAATATTATATTAATTAAAATTTTAAAATTTAAATATATAGAATTTAAAAAATAAAATAAAATAAAATAGTCTGATCTCTGATCTTGGATCGGCATGGGTGGAAAAATGGTGTAAAAGTCTAACTTTTTCTCTCGACATCAGTTATCTCGAAGCAGCCATTAACCAAGAGCCTGACTTTATCCTGTACCAAAGTTTCATCTTGATCGAAGATATTCATTTCTAGAGGCCTGGGATCCTTTTTATAGAGCTTGGAGGGCTGGAGAGTTTTCTTCTGAGCAATGTGGAACTAAGGAGCTCTTTGATCATCAAAATATAAAAAAATTGAGTAAAAATTAAATTAAAAAAATTTTTGGATGAATTCTATTACTCTAGATGAAATCTGACCATTGATAGGAATCCAACGAATTAAAAATCATTAAAATCAAATGTGTATCAGTCGAGATTAGGTCAGATTAAATTTTGACCGTCCGATCGCACATTGATAGAGAAAATCTGGCTGTTGATCGTGCGTCGGAAGTCCTGATCACCATTGGAAGTGTTTTGGACCATCGGATCATCCCCTGGATCGAGTGCTGTCATTGGATGGTGATCTGCATGAAGTCTGATATAGAAAAACTTCCTCCACCGTCCGATGTTGATCGTAAGCTATTGCAACCGTCCAATCATGCAATTACTGTTCCCATGGACCGTGTGGACCGGCCTCACCGTACACCATAATCAATCAGCATCTCCAATTATCGAGTGAAAAGTCCAAAATACCCTATGAGCCATGATAGATTTCTGTGGATCCATTAAGGGTCTAAGTCCGCCATGTGTTGAGCCGTGATTCATCGGTGTCTGCTAAGTTGGCGATCCACGTCTGGATCATGAACCGATTGATGGCTTCTATGACTAAGTTGGCTTTGACGGCTTGGCTTGGCTTGCAAAGCTAGCTAAGCCATTTTTCTTTTTTTATTTAATTTTTATTTATTTTATTTCTTTAGAAATTCATATCTTCTTTGTTTTAGTTTTATTTTGCTCGAAACTTATTTTATTATGATAAAAAAAATGAGCTCTTTCTATTGATAATATAATTTAATTTTTTAATTTTATTATTTTTTAATTAATTTTTAAATTAATAAAAATATGAATTTCTTAAAAATATGTATCAATTAATTAATAATTATTAAAAATTAATATGAATTAATTGATAAATTGATACTTTTATTGGTAAATTTATGATACTTATCACACCTTCCAACTTAAGTTTTGCTCATTCTTAAGTAAAAAAAGAATTTAGTTTTAAATATCTTTTAACTTTAAAATTTTGAATTTTATCTAAGCAGTTTTTAAAATGGTCATTTGTTGGGGATAAACTTCGCTCCTACCGAAGTCAAGTTCGGTGCCCAGCCTGATGCGGCCAGTAGCTATGGAAGAACTTCGACGGATGGATCTTGGTCGAACTATTACAGCCGATCGAACTGATAAGTGGCCGAGCTCCTTCGAACTCCCAGCGGTCGAACTCCTTAAGCGGCCTTCCCTTCAGTCGGCCGAACTCCGCAGCAATAGTCCCTCGATCGAACTTTTCCAGCGGTCGAGCTTCTATGGAAGTCGGATTCCCTGCGGACTTCTTCAGCGGACGGATTTATCAATGGCCGAACTTTCATGAAAGCCGAACTTCTTATAATGGATTCCTGCAGGAGATTCCGCTATGATTACACGATAATAACAATCGGCATTTATCGAGTCAATAACAATCGATATTTATCGAGTCAATGACGATCGGTATTTATCAAGTCCATAACGATCGGCATTGATCAGGACAGTTACGAAAATCATTAATCAAGGCGGTTACAACAAGCTCCCTCTATAAAAAGGATCCTCCGGATACACTTACGCTAGGTTCTAAAAACCCTTCTCTCCTCTTTCCACACTCAGCACTCCATTTCTGTTGACTGAAGCTGACTTGATCGTCGGAGGATCCTATCGGAGCCACTCCCCCACCGACTCCAGACGGAACTTGATTTTGTAGGTCTCCGAAGGCGACCTCATCGGCCTCCACTCTAGCAAATTTTGGTGATGACCAGATTCAGCGTCAACAGATTGGCACTCGAGGAAGGGCCTACCGAAAAAGATTTCTCTCTTAGAGGAAGTCGGAGTTCCTTTGTTCTTAAAGGAGTGCTCGGAAAATCTTTCTTCCTCCTTATTCAAATTCCTTTCCAAAAAGAAAAAATGCCCCCTAGGAGAGCCTCCATCCGACAATCGGCAGCCTCCACAGCCCGATCCCATTCGGGTCCGTCTGCTCCCGTTCCAGCCCCGGCGATCAAGGCTCATTCTGTAGCTATGGTAGATGCTGAGCAGTTTAACCTGCTCGTCCAGTAGGTTCGTGACCTCACTGAGGTAGTTCAGGCAGTGCAGGCCATGCACCAGCAGACCCCGATACCAATTCAACCGATGCAGTATTCCCCAGAGCCGTATGGTCCAGTCCAGAGGCAATCAACATGGGCTACCCGACCTCCAATCCCTGAAAGAGGAAGGCAACGAAAGGAGAGCCCTTGATCTGACCGCAGCTCATCCCAGGGTGAAGCTTTGCACCCATTCAGCAGGAAGACCTTGGAGATCAGAGACCGCGAGGACCTCCTAGATCAAAGGCTCTTAGAAATGATCCGACGAATTGAAGAACTCCGTCACAATCCCTCCTCACGCGGTAATGACATCTGCACTGATCCTCCTTTTTCATAGAAAATCATGCAAGAATCGGTCCTGCCGAACTTCAAGCTCCCATAGTTCGAGAGCTACGATGGGACCACCGATCCGATCGACCATCTGAAAGTCTTTCGGATAATGATGTTGCTCCATGGTGTGCCAGACGCTATCTTGTGCCGGGCTTTCCCCTCTACCCTTAAAGGGGCCGTTAGGAACTGGTACTCGATGCTCAAGCTAAACACCATCTTATCGTTTGACCAGATGAGTCAACAGTTCGCGGCCCCCTTTGTTAGTAGCTAGCATCCGCGCCGAGGTTCGAAGTCCTTAATGGCCATCAGGTAGAAGGAGGGAGAATCCATCCGAGCTTATATTATCCGATTTAATACTGCTGCATTAGAGGTCCGGGACCTGGACTAGTCAGTTGCCATGGCCACTCTTTAAGGTGGCCTTCAGAAGAACGATCTATTATTCTCCTTGGAAAAGAAGTATCCCAGGGACTTTGCCGACATGCTGGCTCGGGCCGAAAGTTATGCCCGGGTAGTGGAGGCCTTCGACGCTAAGGACGACGAAGTCGGTGGCAAGCGGCGAATCGATGGGCCAGGCATATCCATAGAAGAAAGAAAGCGGACTGAAACTCGACCGCATTTTCGAACTCCCCCTGGTCGCGGACGAGCCCAAACTCCCTCTCAAGCTCGGAAGCGGGGAAGCCCTGATGGAAGGACACGCCGAGGTTCTCCTCAGCGCCGAAGTTTTCTCCGACGATGATGATTTCACAACTACGCCCTCCTTAACACCCTGAAGACTCAAGTACTGATGGAGATTCGAAAATGACTTCCAAGATCGAAGAGAATGCGTTCCCATCCTAGCAAGCCCAATCCCAATAAGTTCTGTCTTTACCATCGCGACCACGGTCATGACACTGAGGAGTGCATTCGACTCCAAGACGAGATCGAAGAGCTCGTTAGGCAAGGCAGACTAAGCCGATTTCTTCGAAGACAGCTTGAGGAGAGGGAAGATCGGCCAAGAGTGCTACCGTCAAGTGGGGAACATCAGCAGGAAGATCAGCCACCCCTTGGCATCATCAATATTATCTTAGGAGAACCTCGGCAAGGAGAGACCAGCAGATCCGAAGGATCGGTGAAGAGACGGAGGATCATGGAGCCTGTAGCCTTCACTGAGGAGGATGGTCAGGGAATCCAATTTTCACACAATGATGTGGTTGTAGTTTCCTTGAATATTGCTGACTACGATGTACGTCGCGTTCTGGTAGATAATGGAAGATCAACTGATGTGTTGTTTTACGATGCCTTTTCAAAAATGTCCCTACTTGACGATCGATTGGGGCCGATGAATTCTCCGCTGGTAGGATTTGCTGGCAACGTCGTACCAGTCGAAGGTATAATAACACCGACCATAGTAGCAGGGCAGCGTTCGAAGCTGGCCAAAGCTCGGGTCGACTTCCTAGTTGTAAGGACCCCATCCGCCTATAATGCGATCCTTGGCCAACCTGGTCTAAATGCACTCCGGGCGGTAGTGTCAACCTACTATTTGAAGATGAAGTTTTCGATGAGTCACGGGGTCGGAGAAGTCAGAGGAGACTAGGCTCTGGCGAGGTATTGCTATTCGATCGCCCTGCATAAGGGAAACCAGCCCGACCCTTATCTTGTTGACAGACTGGACGTCCGCGACGACCTCGCTGAGGAGCGGGGCGAGCCTGTGGAAGACCTCGCTCCTGTACCCTTGAATGACGAAAACTTGGAGCATGTGGTGCAGATTGGCTCTAACTTGGCGGTCGAGGTTCAGGAGCAGCTCATCGCTTTCCTCAAAAGAAACGTGGATGTCTTCGCCTGGATCCCAACGGATATGTCAGAGATTGACATCGAGGTCATGGAACATCGACTGGCCGTCGATCCGAAACACCGATCGATAAGAGAAAAGCTGCACCAACATGCTCCGGAGAGGCAGAAAGCGATCGCCGAAGAAGTAGATAAACTCCTCAAAGTCAGACTCATTCGGGAGGTTAACTATCCGATCTGGATTTCGAACGTGGTTCTTATCAAGAAAGCAAATAACAAATAGAGGATGTACGTCGACTTCAAAAAGCTGAACAAGACTTGCCCTAAGGACAGCTACCCCCTGCCCAGGATTGACCAACTGGTGGACACAACCGCGGGCCATGAGCTCCTCACCTTTATGGATGCCTTTCCTAGTTACAACCAGATACACATGGCGCCTGAAGATGAAGAAAAGACTGCCTTCATTACTAACCAAGGTCTTTATTGCTATAAGGTCATGTCTTTTGGACTCAAGAATGTAGGGACAACATACCAACGTTTGGTCAATAAGATCTTCAAGAAGCAGATTGACCGCAACATGGAGATGTACGTAGATGGCATGCTCATCAAAAGTCGAGCTTCAGCAGACCATCTGGCCGACCTTGAAGAGACATTCGGTGCACTCAGGAAGCACAAGATGAAGCTAAACCCAACCAAATGTGCCTTTGGCGTAACCTCCGAAAAATTTCTTGGGTTCATGGTGTTGAGATGCAGAATCGAGGCAAACCCCCAGAAAATCCAGGCCATTCAAAAAATGACCACTCCAAAGATGATCAAGGAAGTTCAGCGTCTGGCCGGAAAGGTGGCATCTCTAAATCGCTTCATCTCAAGGTCGGCTGAATGATGCATGCCCTTCTTCGAGGTTCTCAGGCGACCAAAGGACTTCTGCTAGATGGTGGAGTGCCAACAGACATTCGAGGAGCTTAAAAACTTCCTTGGCACGCCCCCGCTGCTGGCAAAATCTGAACCTGAGGAAGAATTGTTCCTATATTTAGCTATCTCTCCGGTGGTCCTGGCGGCAGTCCTCATCAGGAAAGAAGCAAAGACGCAATGACCGATCTACTATGTGAGCCGAGTCCTAAGGGATGCGGAGATCAGGTACTCTAGGTTAGAAAAACTGGCTTACTGTCTCATAATTGCTGTCAGGAGGCTCCGACCCTACTTTCAGGAGCACACCATAATAGTCCTCATGGATCAACCAATAAAAGTAGTTCTCCACTGAGCAGATGCTTTCGGAAGAATCACAAAATGGGCAATCGAGCTCATAGAGTTCGACATCAACTACCGGCCTAGGCCATTGATCAAAGCCCAGATACGGATGGATTTTGTGCTAGAATGCGCCATTCTGGTTGAAGCCGAGCTTGAATCGAGCAGAACCAACACCAGAGCGAGGCCGAACTTCGACAAAGCCGAGCTGTCACGGTCGATCCTCCCCAAAGAGAGCGTTGACCTCCCTGAAGATTCTTGGGCTTTGCACGTGGATGGTTCGTCCAACTTTGCCGGAGCTGGTGCGGGGCTGGTCTTGGTTAGCCCCAAAGGAGTTGTCGCAGAGTATGCGCTGCATCTCGAGTTTCCCACGACCAACAATGGGGCCGAGTATGAAGTGCTGATCATCGGATTAAAGATAGCAAGAAAATTAAAAATAGATCGACTTCAAGTCTACAGCGATTTCCAGCTGGTGGTTGGTCAAGTCGGCGGCGGCTATGAGGCACGGGAGGAAAGCAAGGTGAGGTTCCTCGAAAAAGTGAAGAATTTGATCTCGGCCTTCGACAGTTTTGGCATTCAGTACATCCCGAGGACGGAAAATGTAAGAGCCAATCTTCTTTCTAAGTTGGCTATCTCAACATCGGCTGAACTGCCCAAAGGAGTATTTTTGGAAACTTTGAAATGCCCGACTACAGAAGAATCTCAGGCCATCCTGCAGATGAAATTTGAGCCCAGCTGGATCGACCCATTGATCACTTACCTTCAAGAGGGGGTCCTTCTCCGCGACCGAAAAGAAGCTCGAAAGCTCAGGAATCAAGCCTCCCGCTATGTCTTATATGAAGGCAGATTGTATAAGAGGTCGTACTCCCTCCCATCATTGTTGAGATGTCTTCGACCTTCAGAAGCTGACCTCGTGCTATGGGACGTGCATGAAGGACTCTACGGAAGTCACGTAGGAGTCAGGTCTCTGTCGCAAAAACTACTTCGATAGGGATACTACTGGCCGACTTTATTTCGCGATTCCATGGAATATGTGAAGAGGTGCGATCGCTGTCAGAAGAATGCCAACGTGCAGAGGCAGCCGGCATCCGAACTTACTCCGCTCAGTTCACCTTGGCCGTTTGCGCAGTGGGGAATGGATATACTCGGCCCCTTTCCAACGGCGTCTGGATAGCGGAAGTTCCTCCTGATCGTGATCGACTACTTCACCAAGTGGGTCGAAGCCGAACCTCTCATGAAGATCACCGAGGCCAAGGTGTAGGACTTCGTCTGAAAGTCACTAGTTTGCTGGTTCGGCCTGCCCTGAGCCCTCATAATCGATAATGGGCGATAGTTCACCGAGGTGATGTTCGTCGAGTTCTGCGAAGGACTAAACATCTCCCACCGCTTCACATCGGTGGCTCACCCGTAGGCCAATGGAGAAGCTGAGATAACCAATCGGACCTTACTGCAGAGAATCAAAGCGAGACTCGATAGGGCAAAAGGGGCCTGGGTGGACAAACTTTACCATGTCCTCTGGGCATATCGAACTACTCAGAGGGTGCCAACCGGAGAAACATCCTTCGTCTTGGCCTTCGGTACTGAGGCGGTTATCCCGTTGTGCTGCTCATTGAAGCCCACAACTCGTGCAGAAGGAAGCTTAAGCTCGATCTTCTGAAAGAAAAGAGGGAGAAAGCTCGCATTCGAATGGCAGCCTATAGATAGAAGGTGGCTCGATACTACAACTCCAGGGTTAAAAGCAAGACGTTCAGAGTGGGGGACTTAGTGGTCCAACGAGCCGCTGTCGCTTAGCCTCAGAGTCAAGGGAAACTTGCCCTAAACTGAAAAGGTCCATATGAGGTGATGGAAGTTATTCAACTCGGAACTTATCACCTGAAGGAACTCGGAGGGATAGTGCTTCTCCGACCGTGGAATTCAGAAAATCTGAGGATGTATTATCAGTAAACTTCCTTTAAAAACTCCTTTGCTTTGCATTTTTGATTTCTGGCATAAGGATTATGGGATGACAAGAAAGAAATGAGTAAAAGTAGTCCGTTAGGAACAGAAAGAGAACCTCATCCTAACGCGAGCAAAGTCGAAGGCCTCGTTCACAAAGGACAAGATGGGGGGAGACGGACGACGGTCTGAGTGTGCCCCCATAGTCCTTAGAAAAGAAGGAGAATCTCGTCCTAACGCGAGCAAAGTCGAAGCCTCATCATAAAGGATGAGTCGGGGAACGGACGTGCCGAGTGTGCTCCACAGTCAGTTAGGAATAGGAGGAGAACCTCATTAATGCGAGCAAAATCGAAGCCTCGTCCACAAAGGATGAGATGGAGGGAAAGGCACGGACGACGGTCCGCATGTGCCCCCACAGCCCGTTAGGAACAGAAGGAGAAGCTCGTCCTAATGCAAGTAAAATCGAAGACCTCATCCATGAAGGACGAGATCGGAGAGGCGTGGACGACGGTTCGCATGTGCCCCTATAGCCCATTAGGAATAGGAGGAGAACCTCGTCCTAACACAAGCAAAATCGAAGGCCTTGTCTACAAAGGATGAGAAGGGGGGAGAGGCACGGACGACGGTCTGCATGTGCCCCCACAGCCCGTTAGGAATAGGAGGAGGACCTCATCTTAACGTATGCAAACTCGAAGGCCTCGTTCACTTTAGACGAGATGGAGGGAGATGGACGACGGTCCGAATGTGCCCCCACAGTCCGTTAGAAATAGGAGGAGGACCTCATCCTAACGCAAGCACAGTCGAAGTTAGGAACAGAAGGAGAACCTCATCCTAATCCAAGAGACCAAGCCAACCTCGATCGGAGAGCCTCAACTTTCACTTTGAACAGAGATAAGATCGGAGATAACCTCATCTTAATGCGAGCGCCCGCATCAACCTCGGCCAAAGGAAATAAGATCTCCCCCGAGCGACCCTATCAACCTCGGTCAAATAAGATCTTCCCTGAGCGACCCTGTCAACCTCGATCAAAGGAGATAAGGTCTCCCCCGAGCAACCGAGCCAACCTCGACTGGAGAGTGTCGACTTCGACCTCGGTGAGATATAGGATCTCTCCCGAGCGACCGTATCAACCTCGGCTGGAGAGCTTCAACTTCAATATCAACTTTAGTCGGAGATGTGATCTCCCCCGAGATTCGACCTAAATCAGCATGGAGCCCGAAAGAAGACTTCGGCAGTCATCTTTTCTGCACTTTCTTCCTTCGAGTTTCGAACTCGGGAGTGGAAGGGCTAGTGTTGGGAATAAACTCCGCTCCTATCGAAGTCAAGTTCGATGCCCAGCCTGATGCGGTCAGTAGCCACAGAAGAACTTCGACGGATGGATCTTGGTCGAACTATTATAGTCGATCGAATTGCTAAGCGGCCGAGCTCCTTCGAACTCCCAGCAGTCGAACTCCTCAAGCGGCCTTCCCTTCAGTCGGCCGAACTTCGCAGCAATAGTCCCTCGATCGAACTTCTCCAACGGTCGAGCTTCTATAGAAGTCAGACTCCCTACGGACTTCTTCAACGAACGGGTTTATTAATGGCCAAACTTTCATGAAAGCCAAACTTCTTATGATGGATTCCTGTAGGAGATCCTGCTACGGTTACACGATAATAACAATCAGCATTTATCGAGTCAATAATAATTGGCATTTGTCGAGTCAATAGTGATTGACATTTATCAAGTCTATAACGATCGGCATTGATCAGGACAGTTACGAAAATCATTAATCAAGGTGGTTACAACAAGCTCCCTCTATAAAAAGGATCCTCCGGATACACTTACGTCAGGTTCTAAAAACTCTTCTCTCCTCTTCCCACACTGAGCACTCCATTCCTGTTGACTGAAGCTGATTTGATTGTCAGAGGTTCCTACCGGAGCCACCCCCACCGACTTCGGATGGGACTTAGTTTTACAGGTCCCCGACGGTGACCTCATCGGCCTTCACTCTAGCGAATTTTGACGACGACCAGATTCAGCATCAACACCATTGATATTCAGTAGAGCTTAAGTGAGATATATCATTAGGGTATTAATACTTATCGATAGAAAAATTAAGTAAAGAATATTAAATTTTTCTAAACTTTTTTTAAATTATCCCATCTTTATCTTTGATTTATCTAAACTTTCATATAGGCAAGTGTATCGCTACTTTTATCCTTCATTTATTGATTTTTATTTTTATATTGCCCACTTTTTAATGCAAATATCATTTCTTACTTAGACAACGGAATTCGATTACTCGATAGAAAATCAATATTTTTTTTTAATATTGTACCACTATTGAGTGTCTTAACTCCTTAAGCTTTCTATTTGATCCGTATAGCGAGTCTTGAGCCAATGACTTTCAAATCATTTGATTTTAGGGCATTAGATATAGAATATCCCTCGGGCTTACTAGCTCGAATCAAACAGGCTACGAGTTAAGACTAGTTTTACAACGAGCTTCTTTATCCTTCCCACCTTTTGATGGAAAACTTAATGCTTGCTTAGGTAAAGAGGCCTGGTTACTCAGTAAGAAGTATTTAGAAA
Source organism: Cocos nucifera (assembly GCA_006176705.1). Taxonomy (NCBI): domain Eukaryota; kingdom Viridiplantae; phylum Streptophyta; class Magnoliopsida; order Arecales; family Arecaceae; genus Cocos; species Cocos nucifera. The sequence continues at coordinate 1,558,423 of QRFJ01000121.1, forward strand.
CTATTTTATTAAAATAAATTTTTTATATGAAGAAACGTATAGTTATCCTACACAAGTCCATAAAAAATAGATTTTTTTTTTATGCTAGTAGAAATAACTAAAAATGCTAAAAAAAAAAACTTTTTATGTTCTAAGCTTAACTCTTTATTAGATTTTTTTAATATTTGATTCCTCAATATCTCACAGATTCTTTGATCTGTGTATCAATTTTTTTTTAAAAATACTTAGTTTAATTCAATTCTTAAGCACAATCAGGTGTCTAAATACTAAACACTAACTTTTTTGAGGACTTAAAATTTTAAAAATTTTATTTTTATCCTTCCTACTTAATCAATATTATCCTCAATGGAGAAGAAAAAATAAAGAATGTAATAAAGAATATGAAAGAATACATCTGACTATATTTTTGGTCTAGTACATGTCTTTAAAAATTTAAGCTCTTCCTCCAACTTATTCAAATTATCCTAAAAAAATAAATTAAACTAAAAAAAACTAAATATTGGGTTGTCTTCCAACAAGTGCTAAGTTTATCATCTTCAGCCAAACATAATGCAGCTTACTATCCTATGTCAAATATTGGATTGATAAATTTTAATAATTTTGGATTATCAATCTCAGGAAGATAATTTCTTATCCTTTTATTGATATAATCATTATTAATTTTAGGGACATAATTTATGACCCCATTCTCAGATCCATGTTTATTAAGAATTTCTTCAATTTATTCTTCTAAAATGCTCATGAATTGAGTTTTTGTATTAGGAGTTAAGTTTGATTCAATGGGTATTGGAATGGTGACAAAAGATGGTTTTAATTTTAAAGATAAATTAATATGATCTTATTTAAACAACTCCATTGATATTTCATTACATGCCTTTTGATTTTTGTAAGAAGAATCAGTTTCTAGGGTTGAAGGGAATAGGACATTAGGTTTATAAGTCTTGGATAAATCATCTATTCTCTTTTTTTCTATGTCTATCTTATTTAAACTAGAACTAGCATCAGTACTAATTTCTGACTCGAGTTTTTCTATGTGGTTAGTCTCAGTACTAATCTGTTCCTCTAAATTTTTATTTTGGTTAGCATCAGTACTAGCCTCTTTCACCTGATCTTAGTATGGGTCCATAAGAATCATATAGCTTTTAAGTTCAGAAATTACTTTGGTATTCTCAGATTGAGGATTCTTAAGTGAGATATTAAATTGATAACTTGATTCAGATGGTTGGTGGATATTAGGTGGATTGTTTGAAATTGGTAGGCTCAAAAATTGACCTAATTCTCTCCTCATGTTAGATTCAGCTAGTTGTCTAATTTGAGCTTCTAGCTTGATGATAGATTACTGTTGAGTCAAAATTAATTATTGAAGTTAGTTAAATCTATCATCAGCTAGATTGGTCTATTAAGAAGGTAGGTATGAGGACTGATTATAATATGGTGGTTGAAAAGACTTATTAGGCTGAGCATAATTCTGGTATTGAGGTCTATTCTGATAATTTTGCACTGATGGAGTTTGGGTCTGAGCCTGAGTCTATTATGATTTTCAAGAAAAATTAGGATAGTTTCTCCAGCCAGAGTTATATGAATTTAAAAATGGATCATTAACTGTCTTGGAGTAGCCTTTAGTACGGACTTGTTCTTGGATAAAAGGTGGAAACTATGCAGTCATAGGACATTCACTCACATGATGGGTTGGGCTAGCACAGATTGAACAAATCTTTTGATAATTAGAAGATGATGTGTATTATGCAGGAGATTGTTGACCTAGGGTTAGGACTTGATCTAATTTTTGAGCAAAAAAGTCTACTTTATTTATCAAATTTGAATCAGTTTTAGGACTAGATTCTAGATGTTTAAATTTATGGATCCCTACCTAGGTTTGGTAGAAAGATAACGAAGCATGGTTAATTAAGTTTTTACTCAGAATTTCAAATAAGGTATAGGCTTCATCCTCACTTTTGTTCATGAATGCACCTCCAAGAGTTGTCTACCATCTGTTTGTATTGGTATCCTAAACCCTCATAGAAAGCTTGAACTATTTGCCACTTAGATAGACCATGGTGTGGATATTTTCTAAGAAGTTTCTTAAGTCTCTCCCATGACTCATGAATCTGTTCTCCTGGAAGCTGAGCAAATCCAGTGATAGCTCGCCTCATAGTATTGGTTCGGCCTATGGGGTAAAATTTTTTAAAAAATTTACTTTGCAAGTCAGCCCAAGTTTTAATTGATCTTCCTATTATGCCAAGCCAGTACTTAGTTTTATCTTTTAATGATAAGAAAAATAAAATTAGTCTAAGGGCATCATTAGTTAAATTTTAAATTCTCATTGTAGAGCAGATTTCTAAGAATTCATCCAGATATTTATAAGGATCTTCATTGGTGTTCCCATAGAAAGATGGAAGCATCTAGATTGTAGTCAGTTTGATCTCATAGTGGGTAGCATGAATTTTAGATAATTGGATACAAGTCGATGGATTATAGATGGAAGAAATAAAGTAGTCCTTCATCTGCTTAGATGGTTCTTTAAAATTTTCAGCCATTTGATTATCAAATTTAATACAATTCAATCTTTTAATTTTATGGTTAGGTTCAACTAGATCAGGTAAAATGATTTTCTACCGTACATGCACTAGTGCAGCCCTAACATGTGGTTCAAAAATTTTTTTGGAATATTTTTTTTATATTTTTTTATTATATTAAAAATTAATTTTTTTAATTATTTTATTCATTAATTTTAATTTAATTATTATTTTTAATATTTTTTAGTTAATTTAATTTAATTTTTATTTTATTTTATTTTATTTTTATAGGAGAAAGAAGAAAGAAAGAAGAGTTCTAAAGAAGAGGTCCTAAGGAGTCCTAGAACTAAGAAGAGAGAGAAGAATTAGGTTTAATTAGATTAGATGTTGGTTAGCAATTAAGTTGATCAATCAATCCTGACATGGTTATCCTAGATCTAGATAGCTCCTATCTGCCAAGGTCACCTTCAAGCCCTTCAAGTCTAAGATCGATCAATCAACTAGCTAGGTAAGTGTAAGATCGATGGGAGTCCCCTCGTTGCTTATCTTAGACACCAATTATGCTTGGTCAGATAAGTGAATGGAATCAATTAGAAACCACCTTTCTTCGGGCCCAGTCATTTTTGAACCACTTTTTTAGACATCAATAAAATTGACTAACCCTAACCTGGTTCAACTCTTAGGACTTCTTGTCCTATTGAGCTCAAGCTCCTAGGGTTGATGTCTAATTGGTTTTAAAATTAAAGGCTTAGATCAATGCAGGATGCTGGTTGGTTGTTTGTGAGCCAAGAAAGGATGATCAAATCTCCACGTTATCTTATTTAATTGGGTATTGTCCTTAATTTAATTTAATATGAATATGCACGAAAAATTTCAATCAAAGGGTTCGATACAATTTAAACTAGATGCATGCAACTAATTGAATTTTGAGAGGCTTATCTTGCCTCCAGCAATCACCAAAAAAAATAAAACTAATATGATGCATGCTCTAAATAGTTAGGATTTCTAATTATATCATGAGATTTTTAATTAGATTTAAATAAATATTTTTTAAATTAATTTAAAAATAAAGTAAATAAATAAATAAAAAAAAGGACTAGAGTTAGGATTGATCTCACCAAGATTAGATGCTTTCTTTCTTTTTTTTTTTCTATAAAATAAATAAATAAAAAGTTAGTAAGCAATATTTTTAAAAAAATATTTATAATTAATTTACAAATCAAAGAAATAAAAAAAATAGCACCTATTCCTTCTCTGATAATGGTGCCAAAAACTTGGTGCGTTTGCCAAAATTATTTTTAATTAATTTAAAATAAATTAAAAAAATTAAAATTAAAAATCAAAAATAATCTTCGGTAATGGTGCCAAAAACTTGATAAGAATGCGATATTGTTGTTAAGACACCGTGTTTATTAGTTTAATCCGACTTCTTAAAATAATTAAAAATACATAGATAGCGGTGAGTCGGATCGAATCTCCAAGAAAGATAGTATTTTTAGATTTAAAATTTTTAATTTTTTTAAAAAAAAGATTTGAGTTTTGAAATCAAAAGTGAAGTTGAAAAATAAAAAATAAAAATTAAAAGGTATAGAAATTTAAACTTGGTACTAAGATTTACTTGTTAGATCTTAGCATCTACTTGCAATAAAATAAAAAGCAGTAATTAAAATATAAAAATTAAATTATAATAAAAATAAAGAGCATAAATTTAAAAAATATAAAAATAAATATTATATTAATTAAAATTTTAGAATTTAAATATATAAAATTTTAAAAAAATAAAATAAAATAAAATAGTTTGATCTTTGATCTTGGATCGGCATGGGTGGAAAGATGGTGTAGAAGCTCAGCTTTTTCTCTCGACATCAGTTGCCTCGAAGCAGTCATTAATCTAGAGCCTAGCTTTATCCTGTACCAAAGCTTCATCTTAATCGAAGATATTTATTTCTAGAGGTCTGGGGTCGTTTTTATAGAGCTAGGAGGGTTGGAGAGTTTTCTTCTGAGCAATGTGGAACTAAGGAGCTCTTTGATCATCAAAACATAGAGAAATTTATGTAAAAATTAGATTAAAAGGAGTTCTGAATGAATTCTATTGCTTTAGATGAAATCTAGCCATTGATAGAAATCCAACGGACTAAAAATCATTAAAATTGGATGTGTATCAGTCCAGATCAGGTCGGATTAAATTCTAGCCGTTCGATCACGTATTGATGGAGAAAATCTAGTCGCTGATCGTACGTCGGGAGTCTTGATCATTGTCGGGAGTGTTTTGAACCGTCGGATCATCCTCTGGATCGAGTACTACTGTTGGATGGTAATCCGAATGAAGTCTGATGTAGAAAAACTCCCTCCACCGTCCGATCTTGACCGTAAGGTACTACAACAATTCGATCACGCAATTACTGTTCCCATAGACCGTGTGGATCGGCTTCACCATACACCACAACCAATTAGTGCCTCCTGTTGTCGAGTAAATGGTTCAAAATATCCTATGAGCCACGATAGATTTCTATGGACTCTTTAAGGGTCTAGGTCCGCCACATGTCGAGCCGTGATTCATCGGTATTTACTAAGCTGGCGGTCCACGTCTGGATCATGAACCGACTGACAGCTTCCATGGCTGAGTTAGCTTTGACGGCTTGGCTTGGCTTGCGGAGCCGGCTGAGCCATTTTTCTTTTTTTTATTTAATTTTTATTTATTTTATTTTTTTAGAAATTCATATCTTTTTTGTTTTAGCTTTGTTTTGCTCAAAATTTATTTTATTATGATAAAAAAAATAAGCTCTTTCCATTGATAATAAAATTTAATTTTTTAATTTTATTATTTTTAATTATTTTTTTAATTAATAAAAATATGAATTTCTTAAAAATATGTATCAATTAATTAATAATTATTAAAAATTAATATAAATTAATTAATAAATTAATATTTTTATTGATGAATTTATGATATTTATCAGATATCGTCTTACAACCATATTTAAAGTTATCACACCTTTGACTAGCACTGCATCACCAGTAAAGCCAATCAATGGAGAGCTCATTGGTCTGAGTTGGTTATTAGGTATGAACATTTTAGAAAAAGCATCATCAAATAAGACATTGGCCAAACTTTGATTATCCATAAGAACATGGCGTACATCATAGTTTACGATATTTAAAGTTATTACAACCGCATCGCAATACGAGAATTGAACTCCTTGCACGTCTTCTTCGGTGAAGACGATCGATTCCTCAATTTTCCATCTTTTGGCCGATCCTTTAGATCCATCAGCCTTCTCTCACCAAAGTTCTTCAGAGATGGTATTGATGATGCTGAGAGATGATCGATCCCTTTGCTGCTCCTTCCTCCACAGTAGTTTTGATTACGGCAGTGCCCTCAATCAATCTTCTCTTGTCTTAGACCGAGGTCGTAGG
>QRFJ01000121.1:1564365-1584955 GCA_006176705.1 Cocos nucifera
TTTGATCATCAAAACATAGAGAAATTTATGTAAAAATTAGATTAAAAGGAGTTCTGAATGAATTCTATTGCTTTAGATGAAATCTAGCCATTGATAGAAATCCAACGGACTAAAAATCATTAAAATTGGATGTGTATCAGTCCAGATCAGGTCGGATTAAATTCTAGCCGTTCGATCACGTATTGATGGAGAAAATCTAGTCGCTGATCGTACGTCGGGAGTCTTGATCATTGTCGGGAGTGTTTTGAACCGTCGGATCATCCTCTGGATCGAGTACTACTGTTGGATGGTAATCCGAATGAAGTCTGATGTAGAAAAACTCCCTCCACCGTCCGATCTTGACCGTAAGGTACTACAACAATTCGATCACGCAATTACTGTTCCCATAGACCGTGTGGATCGGCTTCACCATACACCACAACCAATTAGTGCCTCCTGTTGTCGAGTAAATGGTTCAAAATATCCTATGAGCCACGATAGATTTCTATGGACTCTTTAAGGGTCTAGGTCCGCCACATGTCGAGCCGTGATTCATCGGTATTTACTAAGCTGGCGGTCCACGTCTGGATCATGAACCGACTGACAGCTTCCATGGCTGAGTTAGCTTTGACGGCTTGGCTTGGCTTGCGGAGCCGGCTGAGCCATTTTTCTTTTTTTTATTTAATTTTTATTTATTTTATTTTTTTAGAAATTCATATCTTTTTTGTTTTAGCTTTGTTTTGCTCAAAATTTATTTTATTATGATAAAAAAAATAAGCTCTTTCCATTGATAATAAAATTTAATTTTTTAATTTTATTATTTTTAATTATTTTTTTAATTAATAAAAATATGAATTTCTTAAAAATATGTATCAATTAATTAATAATTATTAAAAATTAATATAAATTAATTAATAAATTAATATTTTTATTGATGAATTTATGATATTTATCAGATATATCGTCTTACAACCATATTTAAAGTTATCACACCTTTGACTAGCACTGCATCACCAGTAAAGCCAATCAATGGAGAGCTCATTGGTCTGAGTTGGTTATTAGGTATGAACATTTTAGAAAAAGCATCATCAAATAAGACATTGGCCAAACTTTGATTATCCATAAGAACATGGCGTACATCATAGTTTACGATATTTAAAGTTATTACAACCGCATCGCAATACGAGAATTGAACTCCTTGCACGTCTTCTTCGGTGAAGACGATCGATTCCTCAATTTTCCATCTTTTGGCCGATCCTTTAGATCCATCAGCCTTCTCTCACCAAAGTTCTTCAGAGATGGTATTGATGATGCTGAGAGATGATCGATCCCTTTGCTGCTCCTTCCTCCACAGTAGTTTTGATTACGGCAGTGCCCTCAATCAATCTTCTCTTGTCTTAGACCGAGGTCGTAGGAATCGATCAAGCCAGCCTCACCTGATAAGCTCCTTGATCTTGTCTTGGAGCTGAATACATTTTTCAATATCGTGATCATGATCACGATGGTAGAGGCAGTACTAGTTAGGATTGCACTTGCTAGGATGAGTTCATATCCTTTTCGACCTCGGTAGTTGCTTCTTGATCTCTATCAATACTTAAATCTTTAGAGCATTGAAAGGGGCGTAGTTGTGGAACCTTCTGGAGAGAGAGTCCCTTCGTGCCTTTCTATTAGAGCTTCTTTGATGGTGAGCTCGAGGAAAAGTTTGGACTCGCTTGCGCTCAGGGAGAGTCCGAGAGCATGGTCGAACTTCATTTGATTTCTCTTCAACTGCGGACTTGCTAGACTCATCTGCCTACCGCTCTCTTGCGACTTCCTCATCCTTCAGTTTGAAGGCTTTTTCAATTCGGGCATAGCCTTCAGCCCGAGCTAGTAGGTCAACAAAATTTCTGGGATACTTTTTCTTCAGGAAGAATAGCAGATCATTCTTTTGAAGGCCTTCCTTCAGTTCATGGTTTTCTAAAGTTCATGGGCCTCATATGGGACTCTTGAGTTAATTTTAAGACCTTTTGGTCAAGTTAGTGGGAACCATCCAGGTGCATTAATTATCGAGTGTAGGCAGGCTCATATGCATATGCCCATTATTGTTCTCATAATAAGTGGTGTGGGATGGGGGCATCTACGAAGCTAATGTGCATCCGAAGTGATAAGTAGTGGGCCTGGGTAAAAATTCGTAGCACTCTCAACATCGTATCTTGACAATGTGTCGTTCGATCTACTATCAGGTAACTAAGGTTAAGACCAATTGTGTCTTGAGTATGCAGGGAGCCTCCACAAGCCGCCATGAGTCAGCCACTCGGTGTTGCGCACAAAATGCAACGCGTGCCCTTGTCGTAGTTATGTGTGAGTGAGCCTACATACCTGTTATTCTAATATGGTTTGAGATTTTTAGATACTATGATCTAGAGTAGCTCTAGTTTAGATATTGGTTTCGAAGAGAGTGAGAGATTGTACCCGATTTTAGCATGTCTGTGATGAATATAAATCATGAGATTACTACTCTGCCTCTGTATAGATAAGTTCGAGATAGAGGAAAATGACTCTCTTGTGTTATAATTTAGCAAAATCAGGCTTGAGGTATTCCTCGTTGAGGATCAGGTGAGGACATTTGTATAAGAATTTTGTCATAAGACCCTGACTGTAATAGAGGGCAATGGACGTTTAGGGAGTTGAGTATGTTAAGTTGTACTTCCAATAAGTTCTTGGTTGGAAGGCTTCATTGCTAAAAAGTGGGATGAATTATTCGGTCAACTAGATTAAATGGTCCCATAATAACTCTTCGATTAGGGAAGATTGCAAAGGTTTAACGATATGAGAGCGTGGATTTCTGAAGTTAACCTTGTTGCTTTGCCTATATAGTATTTCGAACTTATCGGAGAAAGGAGGGTTAGGCGAGAATGTCTGTTTGTTCGTTCGCGTTAGCTGGGGCAACCATGCTAAGGGTAAGTGGCTCATTTGATTGTACAGATTGTTTCTATGCTTCTAGCTTAGGTTCGAACCTGAGTGGGATTCACAGTAAATTAGATGGCTCCTTATGCTATTGATTAGTGGGTACTCCGATGATTGAGGAGATTTTTCTAAGGTTAAGCATACATAAAAATAAGAGGATTCAAAATGCAAAATTCTCAATTCTTCCGCCGAAGTCACGAAAACAGATACTTCGTATGTAGATTCAGCGTTGAAGGCCATATGAATTGTTAACAATGTTAGGCAAAATTACAGTACAAAATTCTTGGAAAATAAGGAATTGATAGGTCATTGAAAATGTAAACCAATTTTTCAATCACAAATATGATGGTCCAGATGGAAAATATGCATATAGCTTTCTTTTTCTCACGTAATCACAGGGAGAGCAAAATCCTCGAACTACACATTTATTCAAAGCAAACGTCTTTCATGTTAGCTTCAACAGTGCGCAGAAGTTCTAAAGAATAAACATAAGAAGAGTCACGACAGATTATGTCCGGCCACTTGACAATGTCTCCGCCCCCTCCCACTTTTATATATAATAACAAGAAAAAATGATGAATATCATGACACATCATTTAGCATCAGAATGGTTTGTTATAATATAGATAATGTCCATCATTTTATTTATACTTTTTTTAATGTACAATGCTGTTTTTAAAATTCAGATTTTTATCGTCTGAAACAAATAATATTTTTTAATTCAATAAAAATGATTAGAAAGAAAATATCATTATTTTTCTGCTATTGTCCGTAAATTTTCATTATAACAGCCACTGTACTAATGACTATTTTTAGAGAAAAATTTTAACTATAAATCTAGAAGCAAATAACAATCGTTAGTATGATGCCCTGAAATAGATGGATCAGGGAGCCACGGCAAGATGCGTTATTATTTAAGATTTAAAACCTCAAATTTTTTTATTTTTTATTTTTAAAAATACCATTCTTCTTAATTTATTTTTTAAACTATCATTCACATTGAAATCGCGCGTTGAATCGGCAATTTCACGGACAATCTAACATTGAGGTGGTCAGAACTCGTCAATTCAACTGATGGTTTCACATATTTTTTTTTAAATTTATAGATATATGTATTTTTTTATGGATAGAGGATGGAGGACCATCGTCATCGCCATGACATTCCTTGTGTTGATCACTACCGCCCCCTGCGTGTTAGTCTTACGGCTACTCGGAGCCACGGCCGATCCGATCTGTTGCATAAACCTGGGTGTTAATCCAGCAAACCGAAGAAGATCTAAGAAAGATGAGAGAAACTAGGATTTTAGTGTTGGAACCAGAGAGAAGAGAGAAGAAACTTAAGGAGAAAAGTGATGTTTGCTAATCTATAACTATGGCAAGTGCACCAGTCGATCAAGTAATAAAGTAAATGAGTAGAGTATCGTCCCTAGAGGATTGAAAAATAAGTTCTGAAAAGCTCTTTCCTATGCTTTATTTAGAAGACCGATTTATGAGAATAAAAAATTAAAAAATAAAATAAAAAAATAATTAAAAATTTTAAGAAAATAGAGAAAGTGTAATTATTAGGATTTTAAACTTAAGAGCAATGTATTATTAAGGCAATCGGATTCACCAACTCGATCAATACAATATTCAGATTATTAAATTAATTTTATTTCATGTGACTCTGAGGTTTCCTAGTTCATTCACTACCCTTTGGTTCAGGCGTAGCAAAACTATCAATATTTATTAATTATCCTTTGGTCCAGTGTAATTTAAATAAATATTAATGCATTAAATTTTGTGAAACCCTCTAATTAAAATACGCTGCATCCAAAGCGTATTAAAATTCTCGCATGCATATGAATTCTAATTTGATTCATAATACCAGGTATATAATCAAAAAGCAATAACATAGATGTACTTGGTCCGTAACATCTATGTTCATCAGATCAATTAGAAGATGGCTAGTAATCTAAAAGCATTAAGATCAGATTTATATACTCCTCATAAATAAAATTTAAAAATTAAAAATAAATCATACTGAATATTGCATCAAAAGAGTGGCTATACCTTAGTCTTTGTAAAAAAAAATTTAGTTCATGATAATAAATTCAAAAATAGCAAATAAAATAAAAAGCATAAAAAAATTAGACTGTTTGATTGCTGAAACTGATTATCCGTCACTCTTGGTGCGGAAAATTTGGTGAAGAAGAAGAGAAGCTCCTTGATCGATGTCTTGATTGTCGGAAGAAGAAAAAAATATAAAAATTAAAAGTTCTTTCTTTTCTTTCTCTCAAAAATCACTCTTCTCTTTCTACTTCTCTCTTCTCTTTCTCTTCTTTTTCTTTTTTTCTCTTTTTTTCTTTCTATCTCTTTTTTTTTAATTCAATTTCGGGCTCGTTTAAAGTCTGTTTTGTCTAAAATTTATTTTATTTGAATTAGAAAAATAAGATCTTCATATTGATGGCCTTCTTTCCTACATAAAATTAACAAAAATATTAATTTTTAAAAAAATAGATTAATTTATTTTATAATTTAGTATTTTTATTAGTATATTTTTACCACTTATCACATCTCTCAACTTAGTCATTGCTAGTTCCTTAGCAATGTTTTATTTAATATCATATTTTAATAAGATTATCCATCAAAAAGATAAAATCTAGGACTAAAGATCAAAAAGTTTAGAAAATACTGCTAACTAAGCATTGAGCTTCAGAAGCAAATTTTTTAGTCAATATAATTAAGAACTTTCTTAGAGTACATCAAAGATCTACAGCACTTATGTTCGTGGACAAAAGTATCCTCTCTTATTATCTATTTTGATCAATTTTTTATATATTCTCAATTTTATACTCATGAATTAAGGTAGCTTTCACATTGCCCACCCCCCCCTCTTTTTTTTTTTTTTTTTTTTTTATGTGCTGAGCATCCTGGCCTTTCCCTCACCATTTTACATGAATTTTCATACTTGACCTAGGTGCAGAGACCCAGTTACTAGGCTTTGGACAATCCATATATACTCTGTCTTTTGTACTTTATTTTTAGGCAAGTAGCTCTTTTCTTAAATTCAAGTTTTTTTGATTAAAATGTATATTAATTATCAATTTTTAGTGATAATTGAATCCTCAGTTGGCCTTATAATCAATACCTACTTTGCCTTGTTAGTATGCATGTGCAATTAGAAGTACTAATAGTCTTTTGATGATCTAAGTAGGCTGTTAAAAGTCTGACTAACTAATATACTTCTTTAATTCATTATATTCATTAGCAGATATTTCTATCTTTTATCACTTATCCAGTTTATCTTGCTCAAAATTTTTTTCTTGACACATGGTTAAATTTTTTTTTTTACCCTCTAACTTATTCTTCTTAAAGGCGAAAGAAAAATAAAGGGTGCAATAAGGACAGGAAGGAATACTCCTGATTTGGTTCAGTCTGGTTCTTTAAAACTTTAAAATTTTGCTTGAGCTCTCATTAATTTTTTTCTGCAAAATTGAAAATACACACCAAAATAGTAAAAGAGCAACAATAAATTACTAAAAAATAAAAGAAAAGAAAAATGATCAAAACTAAAAAGAAAAGAAGCAACCTATCTAGTAGTTCTGATTTATAGTCTTCAGCTTGACTTTCTTTGAGTTCTAAAGTGGATCATATAATTGAAATGCTTCCTTCTTCTTTTCAAAACTTTTATTAATGTAATTTTTTAGTCTATGACCGTTTATCTTGAAGGTACCTTTTAATTCATCAAAGATCTCTACTGCTCCAGATGGAAATATCTTAGTAATTGTATAAGGACCTATCCATCTTGATTTTAGCTTTTCTGAAAATAAATGTAGCCGTGAACTATACAAGAGAACTTGATGTCCCTCATGAAATTCTCTTTTTACAATATGGTTATCATGTCATTTCTTAGTACGTTCTTTGTAATTCTTGGCATTCTCATAAGCATGATGGCGAGATTCGTCCATCTCATTTATTTGCATTAACCTGTTCTTTTATGTATCTTGTATATCAAAGTTAAGAATTTTCATGGCCTAATATGCTTTATGTTCTAGCTCAACAGGAAGGTGGCATGCTTTTCTAAAGAGTAGCCTATATGGGGACATACCAATAGGTATTTTATATGTAGTTCTATATGCCCATAATGCATCATCTAATTTCAATGATCAATCTTTTCTAGATGCACTTATAGTTTTTTCTAAAATTCTTTTTAATTCCTTATTAGACACCTCTACTTGACCACTGATTTGTGGATGATATGGGATAGCTATTTTATGAGTGACACCATATTTGATTAACATATTTTCAAATTATTTATTATAAAAGTGTTTACCTCCATCACTAATGATTGCTCTAGGAGTGCCAAAACATGAAAAAATATGCTTTTTCAAAAATTTGACAACTACCTTAGCATCATTAGTTGGAAAGGGTGCTGCTTCTATCTATTTTGAAACATAATCTATAGCCATAAGTATATATTGATTTGAAAAAGAACTAGAAAAAGGTCCCATAAAATCAATACCCCAAACATCAAAAATTTCACACACAAGAATATTATTTTAAGGCATTTCATGTCTTCTAAAGAGATTTTCAGTTCTTTGACAGCGGTCATATGAAGAGACATAAGTATGAGCATCTTTAAATAGAGAGGGCCAATAAAAACCTGATTGAAGAACCTTATAAGCTGTTCTAGTTTGGCCGAAATGTCCTCCTGCCTCCCGATCATGACAATGATGCAGAATTTTCTCTATTTCTTCCTCTGGAATGCATCTTCTAATGACCTGGTCTAAATAACACTTATACAAGAAGGGTTCATCCCAGAAATAATGTTTAACAATAGATAAGAACCTCTTCTTTTGTTGAAAAGAAAGACCAAGTGGAAAAACCTTACCAACCAAGTAGTTAATAATATCATCATACCATGGAAACGTTCTACCTGATATAGCATAGAGGCGTTCATTTAGAAATTCCTCCTTGATAAGGCAAATATCTAATTCCTTCTCTGTGATGTTTTTCAGTCTAGAAAGGTGGTCAGCAACTGAATTCTCTATGCCCTTCTTGTCCCTGATCTCCAAATCATACTCTTGTAGCAAAAGAATCCATCTGATCAATTTGGGTTTTGCATCTTTCTTGGTAAGGAGATACTTTAGAGCTGCATGGTCGGTGTATATAATAATTTTAGATAAAATAAGATAAGAATGAAATTTGTCTAATGCAAATACTACTGCCAGAAGCTCCTTTTCAGTGGTTGCATATTTTTATTGAGCTTCAGTCAAAGTGCGGCTAGCATAGTATATAGTTTGAAAAATCTTATCCTTTCTTTAACCAAGTACTGCTCCTATGGCTGTGTCACTAGCATCATACATCAACTCAAAAGGTAGGGACCAATCTAGTGCTACCATAATAGGTGCCGTGACCAACTTCTCCTTGAGGGTGTTGAATGCCTACAAGCATTCATCAAAAAAATGAAAAGAAGCATCTTTACATAATAATTTAGATAAAGGTTTAGAAATTAGAGAGAAGTCTTTTATAAATTGACGATAAAATCTAGCATGCCCCAAAAAGCTCCTAATAGCCTTAACTGAGGTCGGTATGGGTAACTTTTCGATCACCTCAAGCTTAGCTCTATCCACTTCAATACCTTTATATGAAATCTTGTGGCCTAACACTATGCCTTTTGTACCATCAGATGACATTTTTTTCAATTTAAGATAAGATTAGTATCCTCACATTTTTGTAAAATAAAAGATAAGTTATGCAAGCATTTATCAAATGTGGATCTAAAGATAGAAAAATCATTCATAAATATTTCAAGAGAATTTTCAATCATATCATAAAAAATAGCCATCATGCATCGTTGAAAAGTAGTTGATGCATTACATAAACCAAACGGCATTCTTCTAAAAGCAAATGTACCATAAGGACATGTAAAAGTAGTTTTCTCTTGATCCTTAGGTGCTATGGCAATTTGATTATAACCAGAATATCCATCTAGAAAGCAGTAAAAATCATGTCCAGCTAACCTTTCTAACATCTGATCAATGAATGAAAGAGGATAATGATCTTTTCTAGTTACATCATTTAATTTTCTATAATCCATACATACTCTCCATCCAGTAATAATTCTAGTAGGAATTAATTCATTATTATCATTTTGAACTACAGTAATCCCACATTTCTTAGGAACTACTTGAACAAGATTCACTCATGAACTATCGAAGATAGGATAAATAATACCTGCATCCAGTAGCTTGATTACCTCCTTTTTGACCACTTCTTGCATCTTGGGGTTGAGTCTTCTTTGGGGTTGAACTGTAGGCTCATAGTTGTCCTCCATGAGAATTTTGTGCATACAAATTGAGGAACTAATTTCTTTGATGTCTGCTATGGTCCATCCAAATGCATTTTTATATTTCTTTAGTACTTTCAACAACTTCTCTTCCATTAAATCTATCAAAGAAGAAGAAATAATAACAGATAAGTGCGATGAACCTTCCAAGGAAACATATTTTAAATGAGAAGGAAGAGATTTAAGTTCAAGAATAGGTGGCTCTTCAATTAATGTCTTTAAAAAAGGAGTGGATGATCTTTCTAATTCTTCAAATCGTGGTCTGTATATGCGTGGAATATATGGTCTGGCCTTTAATAATTTTATACATTTTGTTTGCCTTTCATCTTCAGCTGAACCCTCTTATGATTGGACAATGCAAGCTTCAATAGGATCCTCAAACCTATTTTCTAAAAAATACACGTGCACTAAATTGTCAATATCATCTATACGAAAATAAGTTTGATTATCATTAGGATGTTTAATAACTTTAAAAATATTAAAAGTAACTTGTTCGCCTTGGACTCTAAGAATTAATTTTTTTTATTGAACATCTATTAAAGCTCCTCCAGTAGCTAAAAAGGGTCTCCCTAAAATAAGGGGTACATCATAATCTTCTTTCATATCAAGAACAATAAAATCAACAGGGAAAATAAGCTTGTTTACCTTTACCAAGACATCCTTCACTATACCTCTTGGATATTTGATGCATTTGTCGGCTAATTGAAGAATAATAGTGGTAGACTTCGGTTCTCCTAGACCCAGCTTCCTGAAAATAGAAAAAAGTAAGAGATTAATACTTGCTCCTAAATCACATAAAATTTTATCAAAACTACAATCATCAATAATGCAAGGGATAGTAAAACTCCATGGATCTTTTAGCTTCTGTGGTAATTTATTTTGAAGTATTGTTGAGCATTCTTCATTCAAATTTATTCTCTCATACTCCTTCAGCTTTTTCTTATTTATTGGGATTTCTTTGAGAAACTTGGCATACCTGGACATTTGAGTGATAGCATCTACAAAAAAAATATTAATATATAAATTCTTTAATATTTTAAAAAAGTTAGAAAATTTCTTATCTGGATGCTGTATTTGTCTCTCTGAAAATGGTAGTGGCGGCACATAGGGCTTCACATTTGGATCGATAAACTGTATACCTAGAGACCATCCAGCTACTGATTATTTTGGTGACTAATGAATTTTAGTTGATGGTTCCTTATTTGTAGTTGGCTCTTCAGTCTCTTTCGTGGTTCCTCCAGCTTTGTACCACTTCTTAGAATGACAGCATTGACTTGCTCCCTTGGATTGATCTCCGTGTTACTGGACAAGGATCCTTGAGGTCTCTCGAAGATTATCTTAGCCATTTGACTTATTTGCATCTCCAAGTTTTGAATTGTTGCTGCTTGGTCCTATCTAAGTTTGGCTTCTAAATTTTGGTTTGTTTGTATTTGTTTATTCATGCTTGTGATGTGTTCGATAAATTACCTCAAAGAGATACAATATTAAAATTTAAACCTAAATCGATCCAATCCAGTGCGCACAATCTCAATAAATTTAACCATTAAATTCTTATTTTCTAAATTTTAAAAATATTTTTAATTAAGTATTTATTTCTTCTTTAATGTTTTTCTCTTTATTTTTGTAAACAAAGCTATTTTAAAATTAAGCACAATTCAAAAATATAATCATTAATTGAGTGGACTAAGTATCAAACTAAGCATTCATCCAAATATGAATGAAACATAGCTTTTACTTAAGTAGACACCAAATTTTCTAAAAAAACTTACTTTTCATTAATTTCAAAGGATGTTTACAAAGAGTGTTTACCAACATTAAAAAGATCAAAAGATGTGACATGCATATCTACCAAAAATGGATTGCTAGGGAGAACTAAGGCTTTACAATGCATGTCCTAGCATCCTAATAAAAGATAGTCTAGAGGCTCTATGATGATGGTCTGGGACTGAGAAGGGGATAGTGATCTAGTAGCTCCTGATGGCTGGTCCTTGCTGTCAGTCCTTCACGACAGTGATAGTCTGGATAATCTGATTAGTCTTCCTTTCTCATGAAAGCAATGGTCTCTGATGCAAGTCTCTGAACCTCTATCCAGACCTTGCTGATAACTTTGGAGGTGATCCTCTTCGACCGAATGTATCCTTGTCCAGTTTGAATGATGGTCTATCTGATGCCTTTGGATGATCTACCTCTGTCGTAGCCTTAATCTTTGCTACCTTGATCAGTTGGCTTCTTAGTCTGAATATCTTGACCAATGCATCCAATCTTTGAATCCTCTCTATTGTACAATTCTAATCTAGATCAATTCTTCTATACTCTTTCGTTTGCCCAACCTTACGAATCATAATTCTAGGCTTAAGTTCTATTTATGATCAAACCTATTGCTAGTCTTTAAGTTCTACCCATTATCAAATCTATTGCTCTGATACCATAAAATATCACATCCTAAATTCGAGACATAACATGGCCATGCTACCGAGAGATACCATCCTTAATAACACGAAGTCTATTGATCATAATTGGTTAAAATCTATCATAATTAAAATATAAATAAAGATTTAATTTCATCATTTCTTAAATAATTAAATCAAGATTAGTTCAGAGCATCTAAACTCAAAATCATATACCAAAACTGTATCTCAAAATTCATAAAATAATTAATTATAAATTTATAATCATTTAATAAACTAAGTTCACCCATAAAAATCTCCAAGCTTGCTATATAGACCTCCAAGCCTGAATCCTTCATTATTCTTAATCTTAATCCTCTGTAAATAAAAAAAATAAAAAGGATATGAGCTATAATAGCTCAGTAAGTAAAACCTATATTTTCTTACTGGATCAAGCATAAATTTTTTCATGATAATGCAATATTTAGAAAATAACATATATTGCAAATAAAATATTTTATAAAGCATAATATAAAATAAGTTATAAATCAATCATGCATGTATAAATCATAAAATTTCATAAATATGATTTGTAAATCATTTTTGATCATATGTTCATATTATGTTTTAAAATCTTGCTCATAGACATTCGTGCTAAGATCACTATTATACCCATGATAGGATCATATTTCTTAATCGATAGGATTCTTATTTCTTGTGCCAACTTGAAACCCATTGGCAGGACCATATAGATGCTCGCTCTGGATGTCGATTTTTTCAAAAGAAGTTCATTCATAGCTATCTAAGAGTCTTTGAAATTCTTATATCTTCTTTCTTAAAATATACATATACTTAGATGGAAAAATATTTTAAAATTCATACATCATAAAATATTTTATTTTCATAAAATATATTCATAAAATCAATGATCATAATAAAATATAATTTTTACATCTTATATGCTGATCCTTATTTTATAAAAAATATGAATTTATAATAATAAGTTCTTATGCATAAAAAGATATGATAATTTGAAATAATTAAGAAATGTAAGATTTCCACTTACCTTATTTACCCTAGATCCTTAGATTTCACAGGTGATCCTATTTAAAATTTTAAAAACATGATCAATTTCTATTCTATGAATATAATAAGATTAAATTATAAGAAAAGAGAACTTTTAATCGGATATGTCGGACCGTTCAATCATCGGGTTAATTTAGGATCTTTAAGCTGAGGGTCAGATTTAAGCAATTTGATAAAGAAATCATGAAGTATTGATGGGATAAAAATCAAGATCGATCAACATGATTCATCAATAATGGATTTCTTGACATGGCCAAAGTGGGGTTAACACATGGCATGGATTTCAAAGCAACTTCGAAACATCTTGTTAGAGTTAACATGGGTTCCTAGAAGATGAAGACATGACTCAGTATAGGATTCATAGATTTTTTAGAGAGAGAAAATCAATTAAGAGAGAGAAAATAGAGAGAATTTTTATTTTCGATAAAAAAGGCAATCATGATCAGATAACTCAATGTGGGTTAACTATGATCAGATACTATGAATTTTCTGACAAGAATCAGAGGATTCAATAAATTGCATGGATTTTAAAGCAATATCCAGGTTATGTCATTTTTTTCTCAAGTTTCATCTTGGGGTTCATAAATCAATAAAGAGAGAAAGAAAGAGAGAAAAATTTTGGAGAGAGAAGAAGAGAGAGGAGAGAGAGAAATTCTTTTCTCTCTCATTTTCTTTTCTTTTCTTTTCCTTTTTCTTTTGTTTTCTTCTTCTTTCTTTTTTTTCTTTTCTTCTTTTCTCTCTTGGCCGAATAGGGGAGGGAAGGAGGGTGGCTGGTGCTCCGACAAGGTGCGGCAGCATAGCTGGAGGTCCAACAGTGTGGGCTTGATGATGGCGGTGCAAAGGATGATCGACGGTAGGTGATCGATCATCAAAAAAATAAAAGAAATTTGGAAAATAGGGGACCACTCCTTTTTCCTTTGTTCTTCTGATCAATGGCCAATCACTAGTAGCTAAAACATCTGGAAAAGGTTGCTAGCAAGTGGGGGTCACGATCCAAGGGTGTGGAACCACGGGCGGTGGCGGCAGTGGTTGGAAAAATGAGCAATAAGGCTCGGTTAAAATAGGAAAAAATAAGGGTCTTCATCCATGAGGCCTTTTTAGCGAATTTGGTGGCCGACGGTTGTGTGCAGGGACATGGGGGAAGGGAAGAAAGAGAGGAAGATGATTTGCAGCATACCTTGGGCTCTGGTCGCTTTTCCAACGAGATTTTTAGATGGGCACTAGGAAGGTATCCGTGGCTTCAATTGGAAAAATAGAGAGAAATATAAGAGGGAGAAGGCCGGTGTTTTGCATGGTTGGCTTTGGAGGACGAGGAGGAAGAATTTTATAGAGGATCTCCTAGTGTTTGGAAAGCCCTAGGAGTCCTAGTCTCAGTCGCGCATGGGAAGAAGAAGACTCCCATTGGGAGTCTTCATTTTTTCTTTTTTTGGGTTATCACACCTATCTCTTTAGAAAAATTCAAGAATAATGATCAATATCTTATTGGTCTGATAAGATCTTATGGTGAGACATTCTTTCGAAATCAAAGCAAGAGCTCTTGAAAGGAATCAGATTGGTAGATGGAGCAACCCTAGTTTGGGAAATGATAAATCATTTTTGAGAGTTAATTTATATTGTCCACAAAGTCTAGGAGCTAAATGCTCTGATCGTCCCATTTTATTTGACCCTCCTTGATCTCTGCTTGACTTCATCATATTTTTTGACAAGGATACTGGTCAGAGTATCTTATTGGATTGACAAGATCTTCTCTTGTTCCAAACACTCCTTCACTAAACTATTCTTTCTCAAACTCGTTGGTTTGCTATTCGACACCCTAGCATCACTATTTTAAGATGTATTGCAATACTAAGAGGGTGCTTTGGCTAGCAAATCCAATGCTAGGGTAAAGAGTCCGGTGTTATCCAACAACATTATAGTAGGACTCAAAAAGTGGATGCAATTTGGAATGAGCTGGCTTAGCTAATCTGTACCACCAACCCAAACAATAGCAAATACAAATTCAAGCTTGCTTAGCTCGACCGCAAAACTATCAGTGCATACCGGACCCAACTCGCCTGCAAATTTTTTCGACACTAGCACTACATTAGACTTGGCACACATAGATCATGTCTTCATAGCATTATAAGCCTAAGCTTTAGCTCCGGTCGGCTGGTAACCTCTAATAAACCAAGGACTGGTTTC
Organism: Cocos nucifera; assembly: GCA_006176705.1. Lineage (NCBI taxonomy): Eukaryota > Viridiplantae > Streptophyta > Magnoliopsida > Arecales > Arecaceae > Cocos > Cocos nucifera. The sequence continues at coordinate 1,579,276 of QRFJ01000121.1, forward strand.
AGATTAAATTGACTTGAAATTAGGGCAGCATTTTTTGAAACCTAAGCCTTGTCCAAGTCACTTATGTTTCTTATTTGTCTGAATTTTTTTGGACCACAAATTAGAGCTAAACCCTTCCTCCAAGATCCATGTCTAGAGCCAATACCAACACCACCACCACCACCACGCAACACAAAGAGCTACTTTCAGCTTCATATCTCTAGATAATGCTTTCTGTTGCTCTGAGAAGAGAGGGTTGCGAGTTCTAGACTCCAATTTTGGGGGTGCATTCTGTCAAATATGCACAAACATCCATCTATATCCATCTTGATAAAGAAAATGATATTACAATTTAGTTATAGCACAACCAACAAAATCCAACATCAGAGATTTTCTCAAAATGGCAAGAATTAATTGAAGGGAAAATTCATTCCACCACCAGGTTTGGTTGCTACTTCATAATTAACCCCCATTGACAAAATATTTTGTCTACCATTTTCTTTTCATGGCCATTTTATTTTTAATCCCTAGCTTATCTATAAATGTGTACAGAACAAGTATGATTGTGCATCAAAAGTGAGGTCAACCATGCCATGTTCTTCAAAAAAAAAAAAAAGAAAAGAAGAAAAAAGAAAAATCTTGCCTAAAGATTATTTGAGAAGGCCAAGTGGCCAACTCTGTATTGTCACGAGAGTTTATTATGAAATGAAACTTACCCAAGGACTATTACTAAAGTGATGTTCAAACCAAGGGTTCAGAATAAACATGCCCTGAATTAAGGATTCTATAATAGTGAGATGAAATCTGTCTGTTGTGGTTCTAATAAAGAGGAGGACACCATTAGTTTGCTCATTTAATGAAGTAGAAGAAATATTCCACTTGAGATAACATTTGTTGGCTTATCGAAATGGGAATGGACATCAAAGGGTGAACTATTTTTCGATAAACAAGGATCAAATCTTATAATTTGTCAATAGTAGCATTAGATAAATGTATAATATATCATCAAAGTGAAAGAAATCACCAATGTATTTCATTGGTTAAATAGAACTTTTAGTACTTATATATTGTAGACCAATTTTCAAAAGTGCACTCCAGCTTTTTATAATAGGATGATTTTCATGTTTGAAGGGGGCACTTGGACGCTAAAATAGTAAAACTTTTGAAGTTGGTGAGATTGCAAACATGGCGAGATTCATAAGTAAAGAATGACAAATCCAATCGAATATAGTTTAGCTTTGAGTTATCTTTGATGTTATTTGATTTCCATGCATTTTCTCATAACCTACATGCATTTTAACTTAGGTTGTCTTCTCTTCTCCTACATCCTTTTAACATATAAAACTACCTAATTTTACTATAGCTTGCACATCTTCATTATACTTGCCCAAACCATCTCAATCCATTTTGATTAATTTTGTTTAGTTTGTGCAACCCAAGCAACTTTTTTGGTTTACCCATTTCTTAGTTTATATACTCTAATTTTACTATATATATATATATATCTGGGAGTCATAGTCCTTGACATGTTACCTGTAACCCAACAAGTTGATTGATCTTGACATTATATATCAGCCAACGAGTTGCCTAAGGCATGTCCTGCTCATGAAATGCATTTGTATGCAGGATCACGGGCAAGCATTGTATCATCATCAGATGTTCAAGGAGAGTTGGACCGCTAACTTCCTCTTACCAAATGCAATGGTAAAAAGATTCAGAAAATGTTTCAAAAAAACTAAGTGGCTGGAAGAGGACTACTCTAACCATGGCAGACCTGAATCACATTGGCTAACTTGATTCTAAGGGCAATACTAGTGTATTGGATGTCAATTCTAAAAATTCTCAAATCCATTATTCAAAAGATCAACAAAAAATGTAGAGATTTCATATGGGGAGATAGTCGCAGCGACTAAGATCCAATTAGTAAAGTTAATTAAAGTACCTAGCCAGCTGGTCAAGCATCTGCCATCCTAAAAAGGTTGGATACCTTAGGATAATTGATCTCAAAGCCATGAACAAAGCTCTATAGATAAAGTGGTGGTGGAAATAATATGCTAAACAAGACTGTCAATGGAGGAAGTTGGTACATTCGATCTACTATTCAAAAAGACTCACCACTGAACCATCATCATATCTTCTTTCGTATTGCATCTCCTATCTAGATGGAGGTTTTAAAAGTTTTCAAAATATTTCTACAATGTACCATTTCCAACATAGTGGATGGGAGAAAAATACTATTTTGGCTTGATTGTTGGGTAGATGGATGATTTCGTAGCAAGGCTTTTCCAACACTATTTAACCTTGCAATTAATTGGGACATAAGCTTTGTCTATTTCCTCTCGAAGGAAAATTTTGTTGCAAACTTTAGAACACCTCTAAACTCTATGGCCCTTGCAAAACTGCAAGCTCTCAGCTCACTCTTCAACAATATAAACCTTGCAAGGGGCTACAATAGAAAAATATGGAAATGGACTTCATCCATAAATTTCACAGTCCGATACTGCTATCTCCTTTTCATGGATGTGGGGGGGGTGGGTGGCGGGGTGGGCGGGGGGATAATATCTCAAATTGGTCTCATCATTTGGAAGCTACCATTACCAAAAAAGGCAAAAATCTTCACCTGGTTGTGTTATCATAATAGAATTTTGACTGCCGAGAATCTTGAGAAGAAAAGAGTTAAGGGACCGGACTCTTGCCCCTTGTGTAGCAACCACAATGAATCAACAGACCATTCTATATGCACTGCAACTAGTCAATCCAACTCTAGGATTTGTTGTCAAATGGGTCAAAAGAAGGTCAAGCTTCCTCTTAGCTACTAAGACTTGTGGGGTTGTCGGAGGTCAAGGAGACTTTGATAAAAATAAGAAGGAAGCATGGGACTACTTAGTAGCCATCTGTTGTTTGTGCATCTAGATAGAATGGAATAAAAAAGTATTTAGATTTTGAGGCTTGATCCTTCTTAAAAGTTAGGAAAAGCAATGGCATTCCTGTTTAAGAATTGGATGGCAAAAAGCAGCAATGCAAAATATATAAGTCTTGCTCAGGCTCTTGATCATCTTTGACACCTAGTTCAAGAAGCATCCTCCACTAGCTTCTCATAAGTTGGAAGTGATTCTGTGTTCTAGAGGAAGTTTCTGAAGGGCTGAAAGAAGGAAAGAGTCATCAACTTCCCACCGTTGTTGATGGGATAGCCACATGAATCAATTTTTAATTAATGCCTCATGTAGCCCTTTTTAGAAATGGCTTATATCTTTAATAGACTTGAGCCTTTTTGACATGGAACTATGAGCCATGGACCATCCCCTCCTCACCATGTTTGCTATTATAAAACTCCATTCCTGTTACTCTCTTGTACATATTTTTCTAATACACTAATTAAGGGAGCATTTTACTTTCCTTCATTTTACCTCAAAAAAGAAAAAATGCAGTGGTAAAAAGGTTCCAATATTAAATCACCAAGGCAAGGGGAATTGGCACCTTTTACATGAAGTTTGTGTATGCTTCTCAAGTCTTCTTGAAAGTAATGGTAATAGAGCTTCACACATGGAATGGTTCTACGGAAAATATATACATCTTGATATGCTGATGAACCAGAGCAACAATATAAGTTACTGAAATACTATCATTAATTTGTGAATAGTTCATGCTTTAAAGTATAATGCTTTATATGCTTGCGTATGGAGAATGCCATAGGTTCTATTTAAGCCTTCAACTTTTGGAGGAGAGCCAGCATGATACATTGGGTTTGGGCCTCTAGAAACTGCATGGTGGATCCTTTCATTTCTACTCAAGCCTTCAACTTTTGAAGGAAGACCACCATGATGTATTAGGTTAGGATCTCCAGGATAAGGATCTTTTTAGTTCCACTCAAGCCTATAATGTTTGGAGGAGGATGACCATGATGGATTGGATTTGGGCTACCAAGAACTGAATGGATGGATCCAATCCACTTGAGCCTTCAACTTTTGAACGAGGACGATTCATGATATATTGGGTTTGGGTCCCCAAGAAATATATGGAAGATTTTTTTAGTTCCACTCAAACCTTCAACTTTGGGGGGAGCATGATCATGACTGATTGAGTTTGGGTCATGAAGAACTATACAAAGGATCCTACTGGTTCCTCTCAAGGCTTCAACTTTTGATGGAGAATCACCATGATGTATTTGGTTTGAGCCTTCAAGAATTGTATGGTGGATGTCATCAGTTCCACTCAAGCCTTCAAATTTTCAAGGAGACCATCATGATATATTGGGTTTGGGCTGTCCAAGAAATATATAGAGGATCCTTTTTGTTCTACTCAAGTCTTCAACTTTTAGTGGAAGGCCACCATGATCTATTAGATTTGAACCTCCAAAAACTATATGAAGCCTTCAACTTTTAGAGGAGTGTTACACCCTAAATCCAGGACACAACACCGCCACGTTATCAAGGGATGCAGCCCAAGATAACACGAAGCTTAATAAATTAAGTTTAGCTACCAAAATTTTCAAGCTTGCTACGCAGACCCTCAAGCCTAGATCCTTCATCATTCTTAATCTTAATCCTTTTGTAAAAGAAAAAAATAAAAATGTATGAGCTACACTAGCTCAGTAAGTAAAATCTATGCTTCCTTACCAAATCAAGCATAAATTTTTTTCATAATAATATAATATTTATAAAATAATAGATATTATAAAATAAAATATTTTATAGAACATAATATAAAATAAGTCATAAAGTCAATTATGCATGTTTAAATAATAAAATTCTATAAATATGATTCATAAATCATTCTTGTTAGATATTCATGTCATGTTTCAAAACATTGCTTATAGATATTCATGCTAAAGTCATGTTATACCCAGGAGAATGTTTTTTAATCGATAAAATTTTTGTTTCTTGTGCCAACTTTATACCCATTGGCAGGACTATATTTCTTATGGATGCTAGCTTCGGATGTCGACTTTTCTAATTTTAGAAATTTCGTTCATAGCTATCTGAGAGCCTTTCAAATCTTCGTATCTTTTTCTTAAAAAATACATATACATAGATGAAAAAATAATAAAATTCATACTTTATAAACATGTTATTTTTATAAAATATATTCATGGAAATCAATTATCATAATAAAATATGCTTTTTTATATCACATATGCTGATTCTTATTTTATGAAAAATATAATTTCATCAATAAGAAGTCATATGCATGGAAAATATAAAAATTTAAAAATAAATAAGGAGCGTAAGATTCACTTATCTTGATCGTTCTAGATCTTTAGACTTTGTTAGATGAATCAGATTATCCTATTTGAAATATTAAATCATAGTAAATTTTTATTTAATAAATTTAATAAAATTAAATAATAATAAAAGGAGGTAGTTGATAGGGTGATTGATTCGATAAACCATACAGACACAAAAGTGATTCAATTAGGCACAAAAGTGATTCGGGGTCATCTTGCTGAGGTCAACATGAGTCTTTAGAAGAGAAAGGCCTGACTTAATGTAGTTTTCTTAGAGAGAGAAAGTGGGCAAAGAGAGAGCATCTTGGGTCCCACGTCCTCTCTCAAGAGAAACTCTAGAGAAAAGAGGAGAGAGATGAGAGAGAAAATCTAGAGAGACTTGAGAGAGAGAACTTTTCTCTCTCTTCTATTTTTTTCTTCTCTTTCTTTTTCATTTTCTTTTCATCTTTCTTTTCTTTGCCAATTAAGGGGCAAGGG